>RCHF01000010.1:0-139861 GCA_003987895.1 Neonothopanus nambi
CACGAGAGGCTCACAAGGCGCCTCCTCCGGCCCGTGTTTGTTGGGCGAGGCGATGGTCCTCGCCAGTATGTAGGCATAGGGAATTGAGGGAAAAGAAGAAATCATAGTCATAAACATAATCCATAGCGATGCGAAGTACCTCCCCGGGGAAATGCATTTACGCACAACGTGTGGGGCTCGAGATCCAGACCGGTCGGAACGAACGAAGTAGGATGGTTCTGCGCCACGAGGCACATCGTCATCCTTCACTTACCTTTCTCTAGTCCCCGTTCGTCGTCGAAGGTCGGATTCAATACCCACTAAAACCCCGGTGCTATGTATCCAATCTTCTGGGAGCTCCTGCTCCTCCTGCAAGGTGTGTTTCCAGGTCCGCAGAACTAGGCGCTTTGATAGCGCTTTACGCTCGTATCTACGGTTCGTCAACCTACGATCAAGTTGGAGGCGTTCATTCATCATTTTTTGCCATCGATCTCTAACCTCTTGGTCGGAGATAGGTTCGTTGTCACGAGTAATTACTCGCTCACACCGGAGGAGCCAAATGAGATACGCCGATTCAGCAAGGAGGATTCTCCAGAACCTGCTGTCTCCAGGCCGTGGTTTCTTTGTCTTTGGGTCCTTGAACTTTGTGAGTCCTGCACCCAAGATTATCCCTAAGGTTGGGGCCTCCCAGGTGGTGAGTCCTTTCTTATTCCATAAGCTCCCAGCAAGGTCCCATATAGTTTTCTGCCCCGGGGCTTCACACCCTGTCAGGATGTGCTCCATTGATTCTATCTGCTCCCCCGGGCAGTGTTTGCATGTGGCTCGGTCTTTCATCTCGGCAGAAAAGGAGCTTCGCAGCCACATGTCTCCCACCATGTACGCATCGTGGGCAGTCATCCATAGAAATTGCCTTGTCTTCCTGGCAAAATCCTTCGACCGTACTGCTCTCCAAATCGCTTCGTGTCGAGGACGTGAATCGAACCGGTCTTCGAGGTGATCTTGCACTGTGGTGATCACCTTCACGGTACGCTCCCGTTTACATCGTTCGCGATTCTCCTTGTGTTCTCTGATTGCTCTGTAGGCGAGGGCTTGCGTCATTTTGCAGAGTTTTGCCCCGGTCAGTTTATAGGTCGGCTCTATGGCTAGCTCGATTTCGTCGGCTTCATCTTTCTGCGCTCCCTGTCCAGCGAGGGCGTCTGCCGCTTCGTTTCCAGGGTGGCCGTTATGCCCCTTTACCCATTTGAGGTAAGTATAGGCTTTTCTCTTTCGCAGATTAGCGATTGTACTCTGTATGAGCTCACGATTTTCTATCCCAATGTAGCCGTTATCCTCCATTTTCCCTTTACCGTCCCCGACGTGGTTGAGGGAGAATTTAGAGTCGCTCAACATTTTCAGTTCCCTTGTGGGTGGAGTTTCTTCTGAGGTAATCTTTACTGCCACCATCTCACCAGATTGGTTCGAGTTCTTAATATAGGGCGGAAGGCGGATCGAGGAGTTCCGTGGGTTGTCCGGCCCATAGAAGATGCCTGCCCCCGCTGCAGCCGTATCTAGTCCATTGTCGATACATGATCCATCTGTTGCAACCTCCATAGCTTGCTGCCCTGGGATGGGTAGGGCAGGTGGTCCAACATCTGGTAGGTCATTGCAAACTTCACCGGATGTAAATATTCTGAACACCTCTCGTAGCTCAGTCCCCGTTGTTAGTCCGGGTTCAAAGAGTTTCCATCCTTCCAACTCTGGGGCATGTCTTGCCCACTCATAGTCTTCTGGTAGGTCTGATCTTGGGTCCCACTTGGGTGGTAGTGTATTAATTAATTCTTCTGCTCTGTTAATGCACAGATTGGGGTGTTGACATCCTGCAGAGTCTCGTAACGTTTCACAGTCGTCACACGTGCAAGTTGTATTGTCTCGGTGTGTGGTCTGAAGTGCGATCGCCGCTATATTAGTCGCATCCCCCACAGTTCTTATTTTGTGTTTTTCACGCAGGCACTCCCCGGCTCTCGAGTAGGGCAGACGTTTGATTTTTGGGTCCGCCTCCCTATGGTACCATATGGGCATCTGCTCTAGAACGTCTCGCGAGAACGAAAGGCCTTCAGGTCTTAGACCGTATTTTTCGGCCACCTGGGCCATGCTCTTCAGACTAGGTGGGAGTGCACTCTTCGAACTCGTACTCGGGTCCCAGGACTGGAGCACGAAGTTTATTTTTAGAGGGTTCTTGATGTTTCGGTGTTTGCTGGATGTGTTCTGGCTGTAGAGGGTATCAGCTATGAAGGCCCATAGAGGTCTGTCTTGCCCCATGTTAAGGTATGCCTTCAACCACATTACTGTTATTGCTTCATTCCTTGCTTCCAGGTCTAAGACAGCCTTCCCTCCTTGGTGTACCTGCCTGCAGACCATGCTGTGACTTACGGGATTCTTGGATTTCTCAGCCCATAGGAATCGGTCGATACGTTTGGATAGGCGTTTTTCTACTTGTTCGGGCATCCCTTGTACTTTTGTGAGGTACTGCGTAATCCCCCCAATCATCATTTGGATTATGTGCTTTCGTCCCTCCATAGTCGGTGCGCTCTTTTCCCAGTTTTCCAAGTGTGTGTCTACCTTTTCGATAATCGGATTCCATAGGTCCGCCTCGTTGATTCCATTGCCAAACCAGGCCCCCAGGATCCTTATTGCTTCACCCTCTTGGGCTACATGGAGGTTTGCTGGGATTGGTGTCTTTCCGGGTTGGGTTTGACGTGTTTGTAGGAACTCCTTCCTATATTTCTCCTCTCCTATCGGGAGTATCTCTGTTTTGGAGATGTTGAACTTGGCCCTTGACGCCTTGCACCATTTGGTCAGTATTGCCTGCAGTGATGCGAAATCATCCTCCTCGGACAGGAACACAGTTGTGTCGTCAGCGAATAGGATTGCGATCAGTCTTTCCTTCAAATCGGGTATGTCATAGCCCTTCAGTTCCGAGTTTCGCAGCATTGCTGCTAGCGGTTCAATAGCTAGATCAAATAATAGACAGGACAGAGGGTCGCCTTGACGTACTCCCCTTGTAATGTTGAAGTTAGTGCTTTTACAGCCATTTATAATCACGTAGGTCTCAGCTCCTTCGTAAAGTCTCCGAACGCTATTGATAAAACTTTCAGGGATTTTGTACGCTGCTAGCGCCTTCCACAGGTAGTCATGCGCGATCTTGTCGTATGCTTTTTCTTGGTCGAGCGCTACTATGAGGCCGTTCTTCCCGGAGGCTTCCGCATATGCCTGGACCATGCGAATGAGTTGCGTGTGGTCGGCAATGTCCCTCCCAGCTACAAATCCTGCTTGGTTCGGATGGAGAAGTGATGGGGCAGCCTTGGATAGTTTAAGGCTCAAGGCCTTTGTAAATATCTTGTAGTCCGTATTTAGGAGGGTAATCGGACGGTAGTTAGCGATATCATCCCGCTCGTTCTTTTTGTATAGAGGACATAGCCAACCTTCCGAAAACTTTGTCCCTGGCAATACACCGTATTTCGATATGTCATTGAAAACTGCCGTTAGGAGTCCCACGATGTTGAAGGCTGGTTTGTTTGCCTTCTTATCCTCTATATATCGGTTGTGCACCGACTTATAAAATTCGTATATTAATCCGTCGTCTCCTGCTGCCGTGCCATTCTCTGCCAGTGACAGTGCCTCTACCACCAGTTCCGGTGTAATTTCCGCTTGGAGGTTTGCTTGTTGTTCATCTGAAGCTTCGGATGTTATGTGGGCGAGAACGTCTTCGATTACTTGATTCCGTTCCCCCTCGTCCTCTTCGTCTATGTCCGAATGTTGAAGATTATCGTGGTACTGCCTCGCTATCTCAGCCATCTTCTTGGAGTCCTTCTCATAGGGATCTGGCGCAATGCCTGGTGTGTGGGTGTGGCTTGGGGTACTCCTTTGAGCATCGGTTGGTTTTTTCAGTGCGTATATTACATCTCTGGGTTTCTTAACCTTATTTGACTGAATCCAATACTTGCAGATCGTTTCGCCTTCAATTCGATCGTGAGTACGTAGATTGGTTCTCGTCTTAGCGTGACGCTTTTGTTCCAGGCGGCGCATTTGATCAGCTATTGCTGCAGATGCTACTTTCTTTTCCCATTCTGACATTTTACGGGAGTTGTCAACCTTTCGTTTCTCAGCCTCCAACATCCTGATCTCTCTTTGTATACGCGGGACCACAACCTTGTCCCTATTTCGGATCGTTTTGATAAAATCAGCCTTGCAAGTGGCCCAGATCGATTGAGCGTTCTTATCTTCACGTCGATCCCCAGTCAGTACTTCCCACTCAGATTGTGCTTTCATGCCTCTGTCATGGGTGAAGGAGATGATCTGTTTGTCTTTTAGGAGGTGTGCTGGCATCTGCCACCTCCCTTTGCCTATCGTAGGAGCTCCTTCTTGTGACACCATCACGGATACGAGCTGATGGTCAGCATGGGGTATAGCTGATGGCTCGATCTTCCATTCTCTTGCTGTGGCGAGTATAGGGGCTGTGACGTATATACGGTCAATACGGGACTGGGATCTGGAGGAGTCTTGGAGATAGGAGTACGATTTCGTCGTGGGGTATGTATCCCTCCATCCGTCTTTCAGGCCGAGTTTCATTTTCAGATTATCTAGCGCTTCGACGGCTACATCCGGGTCGCTTTTACAAGGTAGGCGATCTAATGTGCCCGATTCAACCATGTTGCAATCACCTCCTACCACATCTGGTTTGGGAATGTGGGCCTGCCGACGTAACTTGACTTCTCAAAATATACATACATATCTCAACCCTTTATATGTTGTCGGCACACCGGCACCTGCTCAGTCTGACTCTCATGACGCTCACCACGACGCCAGCGCTGAGTACCTACCATCTTGGATGTTATTCTGAATTCACCCCCTATAGGTTGTTTGAGTTTGTATCCTAGCTCTTGGGACTTTCGACGGCCAAGACTCACCGCGTGCACGACATTGACAAGCCCCAGTAGGCTCGGTGCGCCTTTCTCCTGGAAAATGGCAGGCTGGCTGCCTCACATAGATCGATATGACTGCAATAATTCCAATGTGTCATTTAAGCTTGTACTCGTGTGTTGGCGGCGACTGAGCAGGCCCTAGCAGGCCTCATAGTTTGTTGGACTCGCTTATCAACTACTTGTGCGTGTGCCGATACAAAGCCCTCAGTCTAAGTAGGCTCAGCGCGCTTTTCTCCCGCAAAATGAGGCTGCCTCGCGTAGATCGATGTGATTCCAACGATTCTAATGTCATTTGAGCTTGTCAATGTCATCTCGTATGCTGAGACTGAGCAGGCCTGGATTTTTAGATAAGTAAGTATGTTCCTGCCATGGAATCGATGTGAATGAAAGGTAGAGGTAGAGGTAAAGGTATATCAATTGGCTCGAGTCCATGCGCTGAACATGCTGGCTTCTCGATGTGATAGAGCGCTTACTGCGATTCGGATAAGCGCTGGGTGATGACCGGGCGCTAAACTTGCTGAGCGCCTTGCCTTCCACTCAGTCATGGACTCAGTTGTTCCCTCTACGAGTCATTCCACACCATCCCCCAAGAGGCCTGAAGAGGATGTAGTATACATCGCATCCCAAGATCTAATGAAAGTAAATCTCTACTTGCTATGGCCTCTCACATAACCCAGCTCGAATTCTTACAACTTGCAAAGTACTCCTCTCGTCTCCCTTGCCATCGCGGAAGATCCCTCTTGGTTCACTCTCTAATTCACTCCCTAGGTCTCTTCTCTCAAGGTTTCTCTTGTACTCGAAGAATCCAGCTTGTAAAACCTACACTTGCGACGGACAAGGACCTTCTGGCGTACCATAGTCAAGATTATCTTCGCTGTGTTTTGGGTTGTTCTAAAGGAGACGATTCTGACTCTGCTAAATCTGGTTCTGAAGAAGATCTTGATGCAAGTTTTGGCTTAGAGGACGATTGCCCGCGTTTTCCTGGTCTTGCGGAGTATGTACGGCTTGTCGCAGGTGCTACGCTTACGGCTGCGAATGCTCTGGTGTCTGGGACGTCGGATATTGCAATTAATTGGGAAGGTGGAAGGTTCGTGCACGGTGTTTTTCGTATTTTCCTTTTTCTGTTCCGTATTTAAAATTCAGTGTAGGCACCACGCTCAAAAATCTCGCGCGTCTGGATTTTGTTACGTTGCTGACTGCGTACTCGCCATCCTTCTCCTCAAAAGAGCAATTCAACCTCAAGCACCTACGTCCTCACCATCACTTCTTTTATCTGAGCCTCAGGGTACAGCAAGTACAGCGAACGATGTAACTCAAAGGAAACCCCGTGTGATGTACCTAGACCTCGACGTGCATTATTCCGATGGAGTCTCGCATGCATTTTACTCCCCACATCGTAAGACCTCAGGACAAGTACTCGTAAGTCGCATTTCACGAAACATATGCCTAATTATTCCTTTGATATAATTCTGTCCCGATGTAGACTCTCAGCGTCCACCACGCTTCCCCTGGCTTCTTCCCTTCATCTCCTCTCTCAGGTCTCCCGCCAAGTTCATCCTCGTCTTCTACCCATTCCTCCCTCGATAGCGATACCTTTGATCCCTACACGCTCTCACTCCCTCTCTACACCGGCGCTTCTGATCGAACATTCGCTGCAATCTGGCCTTTGGTGGAACAAGTTAAAGATGTTTTTGATCCCGACTACATTGTAATTCAATGCGGTGTCGATGGGTTGGCCGGGGATGAAAAATGTAAAGTGTTTAATTGGAGTTTGGGCGGCTCCCTGAGCGAGCTTGAATACGGGAACGATGAAGCGAGCGAACCTGGAGAGGGATCGTTTGGGTGGTGTATAGAGCGAATTGTCGGATCTAGGAAGAAAGGGTTGAAGGGATGGAGTGGAAAGAAGCTTTTCCTTGGTGGAGGGGGTTATACGTCTTCGAATGTAGCGAGGGCTTGGGCGTATATTACTTCCATTATAGTAAGTCCGTTTCTTTCACTTTACATATGTAATTGTGTAAATTTCGAGTCTCATTGACATTTTTCCAGCTTGAAAATCCTCTCCCTCTTTCTACTCCTATCCCTGACGACCCTTCGCATGCTGGATTCCCGGTATATGCCCCGTCGTTTACACTTGATGTCCCAGCTGGACATATGACAGATAGGAATACCAAGGAGTATTTGGATGATGTGAAAGGGAGATTCGATTGGGTTTGTGAAAGGCTGAGGGAGAGAAACGGAGGCTAAGTACGACGTGATGAATGTACCAGTATACATAGAAGAATAGAGATTCACTGAACATATGTACTTGGAGACTGGAGTATACAGAGTGAACGGTTACCCACGTGGAGACGAAATGATTTACAGACAACATTACACAGTGACAGGGGACCCCCGACCACAGCGCTCAAATTCAAAACGAATGTAAAACCTCTTTCATTCATTCAACCGCCATGCCAGTACGAGGGTACGCCTCACTCATACGTAGTCGGCGTATTCAATACCTTCTCCTCGTCACATTCTTCTTTTGTTCGTTGATCTATTTAGGAAAAATTTCCCTGCCTCATAACCACTTCGACCGTTTCGACCGGTTCGACTTCAACGTTAACCTTTTAGGCGGCGGCGAACCAGATACCGATACCGATACAGACTCTTTGGATTTGGACGAAAACGCTATACATATCTCTCCCTGGGCTTCAGAAGATGAATGTGGAGTAGGCAAATGGGTTCCAAGGACTCCTCCATACACTTCCATCGAGGATTACCAATCTATCAACCGACATAAAACTGGTTGGGTTTGGGGAGGGTGTAATGTCTTTAACGACTCCGGTATCGAAGATAAAGACCTGAAAAAGAAACTCCAAGGTCAACGACTCGTCGAACTATCAAATTGGGTCTGGCAACCCTCCCGAGGTGATCTCGCGTCTTTCGACGCAGTAGATTTCGTCGTTCGTCTCGTACAAAGCCCCGGTGGACTCATCATGTTCGGAGACTCAATAAGTCGTCAACATCACGACCATCTATTTCTTTACCTCTCCCAAAAAGAGATTTATCACGATTCTAATCCTCATCCTAACGTTGCGTATCTCCCAACGTACAACCATACGAAACAATACGTCCTACGACCTGAAGCACCGATGACGAAAGTTATCCTTGCGAGGTCGGGCGTTCCGCAATCGCGGTTGAAGAGGCCTTTCCTTACGTTTATTGAGGATCATATGATTTTGCCTCCGGAGGATATTATGAGGATATCGAATGCGCCGGAGGGGTATAAATGGCCGTTTGAGGAACATGTTCATCCGTTTGTGGTTGGGTTGACGGATATGTTGACGGAGATGGCTAAACCTACAGAGGGGGAGGAAGAGTCTGTGATGAAGGATACGATATTCTTGTTTAATACGGGACCGCATGTAAGTTTGTTCTCTCGTTCTCTTGTCTGAGGTTCTACGACTAATGCCTTGTTAACACAGTGGTCTCGCAGTCGACTGCCTATCCCACAGTCAACTTATAAGGAGGAAAGAGAACGCATGTGTACTGTCTATCGAAGAATGGTACGTTCCAACCCCCTTTCTTGATCTGCTCCAGCTAATCAATATCATCATACAGATGGACCTAATTTCCTCCCGCCTAGAACCCATCCCCCGTACCCTAATCTTCTACCGCTCAACCTCACCTCCGCACCCCCACTGCGAAACCCATTCCTCCCCCTACCCCGACTTCCCCACCGCTCAAGCCGCCGAATCAAACATGTTCGCAAAACAGGTAGAAGGACTAGACGCGAACTGGAAAAAAATCAAAGCGAGGTGGGATTGGGATTTATTTGAGACTTATAATGGGTTTTGGAAGGATAAGGTTAGGGAGTTGGGTGTGAAGAGTGTTGTGGAGGGAAGGAGACAGAGGTGGGGTTATTTGGATGTTTGGGGGTTGTCGTTACAGAGACCGGATGCGCATGCGGAACCTGAGAAGGATTGTTTGCATTGTGAGTGTTTATGGGTTTTATGAGATAGCCTGTTGTCATTATATCTGACTTTTCTTAATTTACGTAGATTGTGTACCGACGATATATTTCGATTGGACGCAACAGTTATACCATAGGCTATTCCTTCTCGGGGAGGTCAATGGTCCATCAAGCATAGCCGGCGACGACGAAGGTGATATCGGTCTAGCCTAGTACTAGGAGTACGATACTTGGTGGCTTCCTGCCTTCCGCTTCTCTCGTTAGCTTACGACTACGTGGAAAGCTCCGAATCTCATATACCCGAGCTAGCATACCGTTAAAAGTAGAATGTGTAGCACGTAGAGCTGTAGCTCCCGTACGTCGAACGAGATCAGCGTATTCCATACCATAGACTGTAGAAGATACGATAACTAGAAGTAGGAGTAGAATCCGTAATAATTCTTGGACACTTCACCGCATTTCACCGCATCGCATCTTACAACTCGATCGTCTCCTTAGGCTTAAACTTGCGCGCCGCACGATCCGCAGATCTAAACCTAAACTGATTACCATACAGTTCGAATTCAAGGTGGGGTGCATCGAGTACGGTGGATTTGCTTGCTTGAGAGTGAGAGCGAGAGTGGGAGGCGGGGGGTGGGAGGGGAAGGGGAAGGGGAAGGGGTGAATCCGGTGTGTGTGAGGGAGGGAGAGTTGAGTATACTGGGACGGAGAAGGTGAAGATGGAGTTTTGTTTGGGGATTACTATGGAGAGAAGGATTAATGAGTTGGTGGATTAGATGGGCGAGAGGTTAAGTATGGGAGTAGAACTACAACACATACATTTCGCTTTATCTTGCCTAGTAACAACCGTGAACGCGTTCTCCGTTTCGTGAATGACGATTCCGGAGAGACCGATTAGAGAAGGGCATTTGCTCTGTCGGACTTGTATATAGACAGGCAGAGTTAGGTTATGCCTGAACAGACAAGGAAAGAAAGAAAGAAAGATGTACCAGTAATTATTGATCCATGAAAATCAGCCTTTAATAGTTTAGCATGCATACCAGCGGAAGACGGTACGTCTTTCATTGACGGAGGACTCGTCGAAGACGACGAGGACGGTGCGGGACGAAGACCGAGCAGTTCAGACATGTATCCCATCCAAAGGTGATGCAGTGGTACGAATAGGTTGAATCTATAACAACATTAGCAATGAAGAGAATACCTGGTGAATATATACCATACTTAGCCTGCGCAGGATCCAACCTCCAAATCCCCCTCCTCATCGCCTCCTTCCTCCCAATAACCCCCAACTTTTTCTTATCCCTCTCAACCTTCCTCCTAGCTTTCTTACTCTCTCTCTCCTTCTTCGCTCGGCTCTCCTTGACTTGATTCTCAAGTAGAATCTTCCGTCCATGGATCCGACTTGCGTAGATCTCTTGAGGATCAGAGGATTGAGTTACGGAGGATGTGACGAAGGTAGGGACAAAAGGGGTGGAGGAGGTGAATTTTAGACGTTCGTTCTGTAAGTAGTGTTTGTTGGAAGAGGGTTTGAAGAGGAGATGTTGGTATGTATACCTTGATAGATGGTATAGGCGATTCTTCGTAAACATTCATCGTCACTGGTGTTTTGCTGCTTGATGCCAGTGAGCCTGACATCTGGTCTTTGGAAAGTTCGACGTGCTGTAGGCAATTGACTCATGTTGCCTGCTTAGTAAGCACTACGCCCAACCTATGTACGATTTATTCTTCTTCCCTGCAGCATCTGAATAAAATTTTGCGTAAGAATGTAAACTAAAAGAACTTGTTATAAGAAAAAGGACAGACAATTATACTGGATGCAACAGAGGGGAGTCGAACCCCTTTCCCGGCCAGAATTTTACTCGTACTCTGAGAAACATGGGAAGACCGGATCATAACCGTTAGACCACTGTTGCCCCACTGTAGAGTAGAGTACCTGCATTCTGTACTGATATTCCAATCCCTCAACGTTCAAGTCGAGTATACTTTGATGACGCAGCTTTGAAGACTCCGACTTCTACGCACGTTCTACTACTCCCTCGTTGCCCTGCTACCCTCACCATGTCACGACCCGAACCTTCAGTACGTTTACCCCCAACATCCCAGCTCCCCAGCGCCCGACGAGCACGTAAAATCAAAGGACGTATATCCTCTCTAAACCTCCCAAATAAGTCTAGCTCAACTTCCGGTCCGTCAACACGTCGAGCGTCAATATCCGGTCTAACACCCTCTGGTGCACCCAAATCCCAAAGAACTTCAAAAACATCTCAAAAGCTTGTTGTGTTACCCTCTGCGCCTCAGACGAAGCCGTTAGACAAGTCTGATGATGATTTGATTGGGTATGAGACTGATGCTGGGGTTAGGATGAGGGATGTTAAGAATGAGGCGGAGAGGATGAGTAAAGAGCAGAGAAAGAGGGCAGGGTTTAAGCGTATAACTGCGTATTGCGTTGCAGAGTCTTTTAAGATGAAACTTTTGGCTTCGTTCTTGAAGAGAGAACATAATGTTGGTCCACGAGTGTTCGATGAGGCGTTGTACGTGGTGAGTCTTTTCAGTAGATTTCTTACACGTATCATCCCTATGTATAACGACTTGACGATAGATGTATCACCTCCCTCTATTACCCGGTTACGGCCCAAACGCAAACCTCCGTTCCTCAGCCCCCGTAAAAATGGACGCTATCCTCACCCGCCTTTCCGAGGCGGAAGAAACAGGTTACCAAGGATCTTACTTCCCTCACGAAGAAGAACAAAATCACAACGATGGTTATATGACTTCTTCACCTACCGAAAGACGAAAACCCGATCTACCACCATTCGCCCCTTCCTCCGCTGCTTCAGAAACAGCATTAGCTTCAGAAGCAGAAGCCGAATCGTTCCCACCAGAATCTGCCCCTCCCACCTCAGCACCTATATCTACATCTCCGGAGACGATACGACTCCGTGAAGAGCAGCCGGAGCCGGAGCCACTGAGATCCGCACCCCCAGCTCCGCAGACTGGTGTCTTGACGACCGAACAAGAAAACGCTGAAGTTGTGTTCTTTGAGTATGGTGTTGTGGTGTTCTTTGGGTTGAGTGAGGTACAGGAGAAGAGTATCTTGGAGGATATTGAGAATGCGGGGATTATGAGGAGGAAGATACCAGAGGGACAGTGGGAGGTTGAGGAATGTCATTTTATTGTTAGTTGGATTTTTTCCTGACGAGGGTTTTGGTATGAACTCACGAACGGGCGATTCTTTGACTTTCGTATGTAGCATGATCCTCATATCGCCTATCCGAGGATTTATAACGATTTTTTCAGTAAGTTCACTTGTTTGCTTTACCTCCTCTGTCTCTGTATACATACTCACTGCTAATCAATTATTTCTACGTAGCCCTCAAATCCCGCTCCCACCTCCTCAAACTATCAATCTCCCACGCCCTCGCCCAATCAACCCTCCTAGCCCACTTCGAATCAAACGCCCAACTCGTCCTCTCTTCACCACAAACCTTCTCCATCCCACGCCAACTCGCTAGCCGAGGCGCCCTACAGCTCAAGCGACACGAAGCGCTCAAGCTTACGGGAAGGTTGTTCAAATTACGCAGGGATGTGAATTTGGTATCGAATGTGCTTGATGTTCCGGAGCTTTTTTGGAGTGAGGCTAGTTTGAAGGAGTTGTATGATGCTGTTAGGGAGTATATGGAGATTGGGGGGAGGGTACAGGTGTTGAATGAGAAGTTGGGGATGGCGAGTGATTTTGTGAGTGTTCTACTACTTGCTAATGAGGGATTGGGATTGTGTGTGTGTGTGATAAGGTTACTGATGTGGTGATCTTTGCAGTTGGAAGCTATTCATGATCATCTTAATAATAACGCTATGGAGAGGATTACGGTATGCCTGTCCCGTTTCTCCCTTGTATCATAGTCATAGTAAAAACTAACACTTGGTTGGTTTCAGTGGATTATCATATGGTACGTCCCACCACAAGTATTCCTCCAGTACCCCCTCCCCCACACCCACACTCTTCTAGCTAATACACTAATACACTAATACTAACGAAAAACTACAGGCTAATCGTCGTAGCAATCCTAGTTGAACTGGTACGTTTACCCTCCCCCTCCCCCCCAAAAAAACAAAAAAAAAAAGATCCTCGTTGACTAATGAAAAACTCTAAACTCATCGTGGGCTTAGGGCGAAGTTATCGCACGTTTGATCGTACACGCTACATTAGGAAAGGAAGAACACGCAGGCGCAGCGGTAGCGGAGATGGTAGGACCTGTTTTGCCTGTTGAGTTCAACAGGAATGAAGCGTTGAGAATTTTGGAGAGGATGGCTGCGATGGGAGAGTCTTGATCCCATGCATCTGGATTTGGATTTGGATTTGGATTTGGATTGTTGTTGGGCAGTCAGGCCTCAGGTCGGGTCGGCAGAAATTAAGTACCTAGGCCCCTATGTATGTATGTACATACATAAGTATTTCAAGATCGCGTCTAAGTACGTATGTATCTCCTGAGAGTCGGAGACGGACTCGGAGTCGCATGACTGAAAGTCCGTTCACCGGGGATTCACATCGCCTCCTGGCAGGCTGGGTTGATATCTGAATTGACAGGAGGTTCTAGCAGACCCTTTCAATACATATTCACTCCTCCGCTCCGAGGGGACACATGTATGGAAGCGGTCTAGGCACTCGAGAAGTCCGCCAGTTGGCAGTAGAATATGAGATGAAGTGATTCTGGGAATAAATTCAAGGCACAATCGCCCGTAATGATATAAGAGTATTCCTCTGCGGAGTGGGATTCTTTCTTAACGGACGAGATGAAGGACCGATACTTACTTATCAGACGAATTATGAGTGAGTTTGAGTCGTTCGTCGCATAAAAGCGCAGTCAATGAGGAAAGCTTGCTTGGACGTTTTTCTTGACAAGAGGTATAGAACTTGGAAGCGCTGTAGATTCGAATCGGAAGTTCAATTGTAAAGGAATTCATGATCACGTGACTCAATAGACGACTTCGATCTCCGTGGCTGTGCTCCCTTATAGTGGCACGTGGGTATGACATCACGGCTAAATCCTTTTTTCTTAAAACGTCCATCCTTGTAGGAGTCGAACCAACTTCGACCCATGTCCTCAGACAGTGATCTCAGGAGTTCCGCGACCTCTGCCTCAACAGCCACTTTTGTCACTGCTCTCGTATTCAATTCGGCTGTCTTTGGTATCGAGCTAGCTGTTTTTACCCTCCTTCGTCCTTATTTCAAGGCTATCTATGAGCCTAGGACTTATGTTCCACCAAAATCTAAACGTATCGGGTCTCTCACTCCAAATGCGAAACGGTTTGACTTGAAGACGGTCTTATCTTGGCCGCTCGCGGTTTATAACTCGGACCATCAGGAGATTAAAGCTGCTAATGGCCTCGATGCGTATTTTTACGTGAGGTTCTTGCGTATGATGGTCGTTATCTTCCTCCCTATATGGATTATTTCTTGGGCTGTTCTTCTTCCGGTTACGAGTGTTGATACTCAAGTTGGCGATCATTCCAAGTTGGATCGTTTTATTTTTGGGAATGTCGCTCCTGACAAGCAGGATCGATACGCTGCTCATATTATTTTAGTTTGGATTTTTACTGGTGAGTCGTTCGTTCGTGAGGTGGTAATTCGGTTCGCCTCGTTTATTCATTACGTTCAAGCATGGGTCTTTCGTAATATCTGGACTGAGATGCGCCACTGGCTTTACACCCGCCAAAATCATCTCATCGACCCACAGCATGCTCGTACCGTGCAGGCTAACACGGTTCTCATTACGGGAATTCCAGAGAAATACCTCAGTCATGAAGCCCTTCATAAGGTCTTTGATGTGCTCCCGGGGGGTGTAAAACACATCTGGATCAACAGGTATGTCATTTTGACCCCTGTTCAGGGATGGCTCCACCTGATTTAGATTCTGTGTAGGAACTTGAAGGAATTGCCTGACATTTACGATCGTCGCCTTGCAGCGTGTAATAAGCTTGAATCGGCCGAGACTAAACTTCTCGGCATTGCTGCTAAGAAAAAGTTGAAAGAGGCTAAGGCGGCGGCTAAGGAAAAGGAAAAAGGTTTGCGAGTTCCGAAATGTTGGTGGAGAATGAACGGACTAACGGGTTCGTCTTATAGATGCTGAGTCCAACGCAGCGGAGTCTACCGCCATCCCAAAGATTTCTCCTGACGAACGTCCATCGCACAAGCTAGGTTTTCTCGGTCTTTGGGGAGAAAAAGTCGATACCATTGACTGGGCTCGTTCCGAGATCCGGGTGTGTAACGAACTGCTGGAGGCTGGCCGTAAGAAGATTCCGGATTACAATTCTCGCTCGCATCTTAGTTTCCACCCCGAGTTCAATAATGATAACGATGATGGTTTTGGTGCTACTCAGGGTGGCGTGCTCGGGACCGTTGGTATGGTTGGTGGGGCCGTGAAGAAGCGGATTCCGGGGAAGAAGGGGAAGCAGAGTGGGGAAGCCGAGCGACCTTCGGAGGAGATTATCGACGACGACACGGCTGCTGCTGCTGCTGGGAAGGGTAAAGATGTGGAGGAATATCCGCCGATGAACAGTGCTTTCATTACCTTCCGGAAACAAATTTCTGCGCATCTTGCTGGGTCGGCGTTGTTACACCACGAGCCATATCGTATGAGCCAAAAGCACGTCGAAGTCGCTCCTTCTGATGTTATTTGGGGTAACTTGTGCTTGAACCCGTACGAGATGAAAGTCAGGTTGGTTATCAGCTGGGGAATTACAGCTGCGTTGATTATTTTCTGGGCTATTCCTGGTCAGTATCGTTTTTTCTGTCAGTGTCACGAGCACCGTGTTGACTTTGAGTGATGGTTCATAGTTGCATTCGTTGGTACGGTGTCAAATGTCCATACGCTATGTGTCAAGGTATCTTGGTTAGCCTGGATATGCCGTTTACCCCCCGAAGTAGTGGGCATTATCTCCGTAAGAACATTCATGCTGTCGTTGGATGTCGGTTTTTGATTGGGTTGAACTTTGAAGGGTATTCTTCCGCCCGTCTTGCTCGCGGTTCTTATGATGCTTCTCCCCATCGTTCTTCGTCTTCTTGCGAGATTTGAAGGAATTCCGAAGAAGAGCGGAGTCGAGCTTAGTTTGATGACGAGGTTCTTCATTTTTCAAGTCATTGTGAGTGTCTCGAGTTGGCTGTCGGGCTTGCTTGTCATTGGCCCTACATTCCTCCGTTCATCGCTTTCGCGTATTTTCCCGTGCTAAAGGCTAGACTGTTAGCATTCGTTCCTAGTTGTCACTCTTTCGTCCGGTATCATCGCTTCGTTGACGGAGCTTACTTCAAACCCGACAAGCATCCCGACCATTCTGGCGCAGAATCTGCCGCTTGCTTCGACATTCTTCTTGACGTGAGTCCGAGTCGTGTTGTCTCTCAAGTCCCCTGAATCGTGGAATGTGAATATCTCCACATGTTTTGTGGAGCTACATACACTCAACGTGTTTCTTATCGTCTCGGTTGTCATGTCTTGGACCTCCACTGACGTCTCACTAATTTTAGATACATCATCTTGCAAGGGTTATCTGGAACAGCAGGTGGATTTTTACAGATTGTGCCGTTGGCAATCTACTACGTCAAGTTGTACCTTTTGGGTAGTACACCCAGGAGCATTTGGGGTATCAAATATGGCGCGAGGAACGTTGCTTGGGGGACCTTGTTCCCAACTACGACGTTATTGACTACGATTGGTATGTGGAGTTTTACCATATGATTTTGTGGGGCTTTCTCACTCATGCGCGCTTGTTTCCCTTTTTCTCGTTCCTGTTTATTTGTTTCGTTGCTTGATGCTTGATTAGCACTCGGCTACTCGATTATCTCACCTATCATCAACGGCCTCGCGTGCGCGACGTTCTTCGCGTTTTATATGCTTTACAAGTATCTCTTTTTGTGGCAATTCCAACAAGACCTTGATACCGATACTGGGGGGTTGTTCTTCCCCAAGGCGATTCAACATGTGTTTGTTGGGTTGTATGTGGAGGAAGTTTGTTTAGCGGCGTTGTTTTTCCTTGCGAGGGATGAAAATCAGCATGCTAGTGCGATTCCGGAGGGGGCGTTGATGGTTGTGTTGATTGTGTTCACTGTGAGTTGTTTTCGTTTAGATGAGTGGATGTGTGTGTGTTGACGAGATGTGTTTGCTTGTAGGCATTCTTCCAAATCATTATCAACAATATGTATGACCCTCTCAAGCATGCTCTACCGCTTACTATGGTGGATAAAATGTACCATGCTCCCGAAGACTCTCATTCGTCTTCCCCCCGTATCGATGGCGTTAACGAAGAAGTCGAGATGACGGATAGAGAATCCAAGAGTGTCGTTCGCCCTAGCATCGACGGAAGCTCTGTCGAGCACCAGCAACTCACCGGCCCACACGCGAACAAATACCAATCTGCCATCTCTGAAGATGAGCATCAAAAGCCGGAGGAGGATCAGGATCAGGATGGGCCTGTGCCTACGCCCGAGAGACCTGCCCCGCGAGCGGAAGAGGAATATGGATTTGCGCATCCTGCTGCTTCTAGGCCTCAGAGGACGATTTGGATACCGAAGGATCAGCTTGGGTTGGCTGAGGAGGAGGAGAGGGCTTGTTGGGAGAAGGGGATTGATGTTAGTATTAGAGATGCGGAGATGAATGAGAAGGGGAAGGTTGATTTGACGGGGGAGGGGCAGCCGCCTGATTTGGTTAGGGAGGAGTAGAGGTAGCGAGAGTGTGGGTAGTGCGTTTTTCCCGTTTCTTTTTCTTTCCCTTTTTTTCTTTCCTTGCCCCTTTATTTTTGTGGTGGTGTTTATTGCGTTGATCCTGTTACCTCTTTCTTGCGTCTGTGTACGACCCACATTTCTGCGTTTTTCCCCCTATCCACCGCCACTCATCGTTATACACCATACTTGTTTTGTTTCCCTTTCTCTTCTTGCTCCTGCCAGCGGGTCACAATGACTTTTTCTTTATGTGCTCGTGAATCTACCCTACCCTTACCCACAAAAAATTCCTCACTCGAGTCCTGACTCTGTGTTTCCAAGTTTCCAAATTCCTTTGATGTTTTCATGTTTACGTTTACGTTCAGGTTCACGATTTAGCGATGTGTTATCAACAAACGAACCATTTCTCTCTACCATTCCCATCCTCATTCCCATTACCACCATTCCCATTTCTACGATTTGTTCAGGAACTCTGAATATACATACATACTTAATGTATTTGTTATTATATTATTTTAGGCAATGAAAGTTGTATTCGCTATACTTGTCTCGTGTGCGGAATGGTTGAGGAGGAAACTTAAGGTAAGTTGAAATTGAATATCGCTGAGTGTTGAAACGATGAATCGTGACAGGCGAGCATGACCCTGGAAATTGGGGCGTCTAACCACAGCTTTGACCGTTCCGGAGGGAAAGATCACTCGGGGCTGGAAGGTGGATGTAGGAGGAGGGAGGGAAGTAGGCTGAGCGGCAAACTCTGGCAGACTGCGGCATCTTGGACGGCCACGTGCTCAGTTCGTTGGCGGCGCGCCGCCTCAGAGCGCCTTAGTTGGTCCCCAGATTGTTGATCTGCGCTGCATGAGGTAAGAGCGCGAGCCTCATTGTGAGGCGTTGAGCAGATTGAGGTCTTCGGACAGACACATGATGCGGCTACCCTTTCTCTTCTTTCGCCGCATCACCTAGGTCGGAATCGACTTGCCTGTCCTCGAGCCTCAAGCTATCTGTTATCTCTATCCTCTCACCTTTCTTCCTTAATCTCCCGCCCTCCGCTCCCAGTTCCTCAATCTCAATTGTGCACAAGTAAGCTTTTCCCTGCGATGCATACACCCCACTGATTGCTCTAGCAAGGTCGCCGGCTTTATCGACGGTCAGCTCCCGCGTGGGTTGATCCTACCCACCCTATCGCAGCTAACGGCACATACCGCAACCAAAGGAGTTTTGCTGGGGTCCAAAGGCCTGCTGACCCTTGCTCACACTTCAACACCATTAGTGCATACGCAGATCTACGAGAATGTACTTCAAGTTATGGCATTCTCTGCTTCCTTGTCTTCTTACGCAGCATCACTATATAGTCTGAAGACAGCTCCTGCTCCACTTGTGACACATCGAAGGAAATTGGAGGAACTAGACCCAAGCCACCTGGTGATCCAGCAGATGGCTACCACGTCAGCTCAGCTTCATAGGAATATTTAACCAGCACGATATGACTCTCGTCCCTCTGGAACTAGCCATCTATCAACACTAGACTTCCTTCCAACTTGAAATCTGCTTTCGGACAAAGTATACAAGCAAATACAGGTAACGGATCCTAATTGAAGTCACAATGGTATTCTGGCTTATCAGTGACTTTAGGACACTTCCGTCAAAGTAAAGCTACATCATCCAGAAACTACGAATTGCTAACATCCAAGTAGAACCACTATCTTCGACATGACTCGAGCCAATGATGGGCCGGTGCTCGTTAATGAGGGGAGGGATGGCTACAACGGACCGGTGCTTGTTGATGAGGGGAGGGATGGCTACAACGCACCGGCGAGCCCTCAGACGAGTGCAAATCCGCCGTCGTCCAAACCAAAGTGAATCATGGCAGTATGCGAGAAGTTTGTGAGGAGTGGTTGATGTCTGAATTTGGACTGTCGGTGCGCCATRGTTATTCAACATAACACCTTGGCGAGGTGAGATGAAGCGCGTTTAGTATCTGCTCTTGTTTTCGGGCTCGTGTGTAACAGAATGACTACCTACAACAGGCTCCTTTATCTATCATAGCAAAATCAATGAAGCTTCTTTGAGGATACTGTACTCTTTCCATCTCCATGTTACTAAGTCACATCATAAAGAAAAGCCAGTCCCCACAAAATATTGTAAGCTGACGGCGCTTGCTCGGAAGTGCCTCGGAGTGCATCTAATTCACCTTGTTTTGCTTCTGAAACTCACGGATAGGAGCTAATTAAGGACGCGTCGCACCGTGGGAAGGTAACGTGACCCTCGGTTGGCGCCACTGGCGCGTTTGGTGGCAGACGGATGTATTGGAACGACTATATCTTCCAATTTTTTCGTCTGCTTACAGGAGACTAAGTGCAACTTGAATCCGATGATTTTCCTGCGTCCATTTCTTTGCCTTAATTGGTCTTCTTTTTCAAGCTTTCCCATCCAATGAGGGACCGCCCTATTCAATATTCTTGTCACCCAGGCAATAAGTTTTGTTCTCGACCCATTTGCGATGGTCAATGTTTTTGGCATCTGTGTGGAGCATTATAAAGAAGATAATGGTGATACGAGTACAAGAGTGGAGTGCGCGTCGTCTCATGCGATAGAGATGCGGCTTTTGTATTCTTTGATGGCAGTGTATGACAAGTGTATGAAACACTTTCTGGTATATGATGGATTGTGGCAAAGGACCTAAATCAAGAAGGCACAGCAAGCTGCAGAGTCTGGGGGTTGCAAAATTTGATACGGCTCTACAAAGGTCGTTGACATTGCAAGTAGCCGAGGGAGATGCCAGTGTAGCCATCGTATGCTCTCTTTTTTTCTAAGTTGCCCGAGGATGACCGCTGATACTGATCACAGAACAAATATCGGTATGTTAACAATTGTAATTTGGCGCCCTTCCAGTCTCCCGTCTCCACCGAGACTTTGCATGAGCATTGGTTCCGGAACTTTGAATGCAGGCTACCAGTACGACATGCCAAGACAGGGCGGGAAGGTTGACTCTGGACTATCTTTTATTTCAACAACTGGTGAGTGATTGACGACTCTGCAGTCGCACGACGCACTTGCACTGGCCATTAACGTTAACCCTAGTATGTATTGTAGTGCCTGTCACGATCGATACCTCACTGTCAATGAAATCCCCTGGTGATAATTCATCGAAATCAGGGCGCGATAGATGATAATTGCAAAGCTAATATGTATTCTGTACGAGGCTTCTCCGTGTCGTCCGGCTGACATCAAATGATACGCGCTGATGAACAGACCAATCTACTCTTCCACACCGCTTTCGTTTAATTCCATGTCATGCTGAAGCATGCTGATCGCTGAACTTTGTGCATAATCTGCAAGGCGCTGACCGGTCAAACAGGATCCACTTCTCGTGAATGGGGATAGTACAACCATGCTCCACGGAGCCGTTGCCTTCCGCCGGGCACAAGCGCCCGTCAATCGAAAATCATATTTAAAGAGAACATGCCCCGGACTAGTTCTTCATTGGTCCTGGCGATCTAATCACTGCTCTCACTATCAACATCGTTTGTTTCAAGATGAAGCCTGGTGCTTTCTTCAAACTTTTTCTTTTACTATGCGTTGGTGCAGCTGTCGCGGCTCCAAGTCCCAAAAAATCATCTTCAGGTTCTTCCGGTGATAGCTCTTCGAAGGGGAACAGTTCCAGCTCCGGTGGTAGCAATTCCTCAGCGGCTGGTAATTCCTCCTCGAGCTCGAGTGGAGGCAGCGGCATGAGCTTTGCAGGTGCCAATGTGAGTGTTGAAGATCTTGAGCTATCGCATGATACTAAATGAGTGGGGCTTAATGTAGAACTACTATGTCTATTCTCTTCCAAAGGATGAACAGGGCAAGCTTCTGGACGCAATGAAGAGTGCCGGAATGAAGGTGACTATCCGTCTCCCAGTGACGGCGTCAATTTTTCGCTCAAGCCGGTTGCAGGTCCTGCGTACATGGGTTTCTGGACATAGCGCAAAGCAGAAAAACAGCGATAATTCTCAAATTGCTGATGTCGAAGGTCCTATTGGCACGTATAACGATGCAATCCTTGACAGCATCGACGAGTTGATGGTGCGACAGCGTTCGATTACTTTCGCTGCTTTGTTCTAATGTTCCACACTTCATTCTTTAGATTGAAGCCAACCAACGAGGTAAGACAATTCATATTTTGCGCAGATCGATGAATCTAAGCCAAGTTTTGTACGGCGCTAGGCATCAAGCTTTTGATCGGTATGTCACTGCTACGTCTCAGTCAACGCAAAAAACTTACCACTGATGTAAAATTTTCAGGACTATACGACCGTACGACCCTGTTTCACTGTATCCGATATTTACCAATTGACATATCATCCAGAAAACGCTCTGTTGGGCGGAGACATCTACGGTAAAAAGTACGGCAAGGAGGCCTTCTACACGAACAAAGGTTGGCTTGATTTTTTTTACCGCACTTCCACAATCTATTCACTTTCTTCATTCTCTAGATGCGATCCAAGACTTTGATAACCGGATAAAGCACATCCTGTCCGACCACAAGAGCAAGGTAGCTGGTAACAAGCCGTGGGGCGAATTGGGCGAGTATATCTTCGGCCTTGAAGCTCAGAACGAGTACGTTTTATCGTGTATATGCCAACTACAGTGTCTGACATCTCCTCCATCAGACCAATGATCTTCGACCAGAATCTGTACAAGGTACGTCGTTTTTCGTCATATCAAAGTATGTCCAGTAGGAACTCAAGTGATAACCAGAACAACTTGAACTGGATTTGTGACACTTCGTCGAAGGTATGATTCCGATGAATTTGCTGCTTCACGATTGTGATTCTCAATATTTATTGTCCCACAGATCCGTAGTTACGTGTCTGATAAGAATATACTTATCACGACAGGAGGAGGATCTGGGAAAGCGAGTGTACAAGATGCATTCTTCAAAGACTCTTGCCCTGTCGATTTGATCTCCATCCACGACTACAGCGAGTACGTCATTATTCAAGCCTGCCGTTCGCCAATCACCAACTAACATTCAATCGCAATCGAACAGTGATTACGACTCTTTCTTGCCAGGCGCGATCAAACAGGCGCAGTCTGCGGGCAAAAAGTTGCTTGTAGAAGAATGGGGATCTCTTTACGGAAATGGTCGTTCGTCCAACTTGAAGTCGAACTTGGACACACTTCAGAAATATGAAGTTTCCTGGCTCTACTGGCAACTCATCACCAACCCGGACCCGCATCAGGGCCAAGATTATGAGGTATGTTTTTCTCTAGAACATGTCGTTTCCTGGGACAGTGTTGATATGTGTCTTTGGCGTACTTAGATCGAAATCAATTCGGGCGATGACTGGAACACGCTGTCGGCAGCAGCGAAGAAGATGGGTCAAACTAAGGGACCATTTGACTTCAGCGCTAGTCTGTAATGTGCTGTAGTTTAGCTTGCATTCCAAAGCAATAAGACGACATAGTGATTGAAGTCAATACGCCGCACGCGGCGGTCCGAATGTAAGGACTACCGTTGACCATCATCCAAGCGCGACCGTCCCATGACCCAGGTGCCCCCAGGTGTCGGACTCCCTGTAAACATCTATGATAATGAAATTCCGCAGGCACGCATCGTGGACGCGCTTAAGCTTGTAGAGAGTCCACGTGTGCTTTGTCGATATTGGAATCCTGTGCTTTGCGTTTTCTTTCAGTTTCATATCTTCAAGTCTAACGCTGATGATCACCGTCACCTTTGTGCGACTTTTCTTTCGTTCTGATTGATTCGCCTTTTCTCATTTTTTATTTAGGTACGACATGGACAGTCTGTTGATAATCTGGTATAGAAGCCAATCTTGCGATGTTCTGCTAGTCATTCAGCAATTTTTGTTTAGAAAGCTATTTGGGCTGGTTGGAAGGACGCTCCTTTATCTGATCTAGGTGCGAGGATCATTTTTCAATACATCTAATGTTGTGCTCATTAAACTGGGTAATCAGGTAGGAAGGTTAGCATCAACTATGCTCTCCTTCGAATCTTGCATTAGAACTCTAGATCTTCTTCCAGCAAGCTGCTGCTGCAGGCCGCTCCTTATCTTCCACTAGACTTGATATTATATACGCCTCGCCCCTCCGTCGCGCAAATGCTACTGCTCAAGCCATCCATGCAGCTCAGCCGGAACCTTTCCCTTCTTTCATCGTAACCCCAAATCTCCGTGAACAGCACTTTGGGATAGCAGAAGGACAATCACAACAAGTTCCCGAACAAGATTCCGAGAAACCTTTTGACGAATTAGTCGCGCAGGGTATCTTTCCTCAGCTAGTCGGTCGCCATGCGAAATTTCCTGAGGGGGAGAGTCTCGTTGATCTTGCTACTCGAGCTGAGGAAGCAATTGTTGAGTGTGTACTATCACATCTACATGCGGGAAAAGATGGGATGCATATCGCCCTGGTCAGTCATAGCTTGTGTATCAGCGAGCTAGTGGCAGCCCTTCTGCGTCTGGATCCTGATTCTCGAGATGTATCTTCTTCTGGACTGAAAAATACTGCTTGGACTCGAGCTGAGGTATCAATCAAGGTGCGGCGCATCTGTTTTCAATCTGCTCCTTTATTGGCAATGCTTACTTATTAATGACCATAGGACGGCACTACATTCGAAAGCTTGGAGAAGCCTCCGGCTCTAGATGTTCGTATTACACACGTGAATATTGCAGACCATTTGGGTGACCTTGTAGGATCAATTCACCTATTTGTCTGGCACGGCCCTCATAGCTCTCTTTAGGGTATTAGCTAAAGCTCAAAGGATACAAGCTCGGGAGCTCAAGCACTCCTTGGTGGCAGCAGTAAGGCTGCTAACGCGGCCATGACCGATGACATAGACTCGGATTCGCAGAAACTATAGGGGTTGATCAGATTCGAACTCACTAGATGCTCGCCCCTCTTCCCTAATCATTATAGTTTTTACATGCTAAAAGGTCTACCTCCTGACTCCGGACGCATACGAAAGTTACCGGTATGTCAGATACACCGAGCGTTGGGATAATCTTTGCACCTCATACTTTGGCTCTCCGCTGCTTCTTAGTTTCGCAGAGCAGGTTCCGGTTGAACCTTCCAATCTCGCAACAATAACGCCAGAAAACGAAAGGCTTTCGTAATTTAGATTGCAAGAGCCTACGTGGACATCTCTGAGTCATCGATGCCATAGGCTTGTACTTCTCTGATCCAAATTGATTCGGGCGATGACTGTCAGAAGCATCAAAGAATCAGATGAACCAAACTTGGGACCAGTAATATGCTATATTTTAGTTTGTATTCCAAAACAATAAGACGACCGTGACATAGTGATTGAAACTATTGTCGCTACTTACAAGTACCATGTAATTTGTGGACACGCACTGTCAACTCGATGCGCGCCGTGGGCGCGCTGTAGAAAACACACGTGTCGGACTCGTGTAGGACCCGTGTGCTTTAAGTAAAGACTATGACTCGACATGCATTGCTGTTTCCTTGAATTTTACATCTCCAACGCTCATGATCACCGTCACCTTTGTGCGGCTGCTCTTTTGTTCCGCTGGACCCCATTTTTCTCATCTTTATCTAGGTACGGCACGGAGAATCTCTTGATAATCTGGTACAGAACAATTTCGCGATATTCAGCGAGTCGTTCAACAGTTTTTATTTAGAAATCCATTTGGGCTGGTTGGAAGGATGCTCCTTTATCTAATCTAGGTGCGAGGACGATCATGTTTTATAGCTTCTATCTACTGTTGTGCTCATTCAACTTGATAATCAGGCAGGAAGGTTAGCGTCAACTGTTTTGTTCCAAATCTTTCGCTAGAACTCTTCTTCCAGCAAGCAGCCGCCGCAGGCCGCTATTTCTCTTCCACTAAACTAGATGTTATATACGCATCACCCCTCCGTCGCGCAAATGCGACTGCTCAAGCCATCCATGCAGCTCAACCGGAGCCTTTCCCTTCCTTTATCGTAACCCCAAAGATTCGTGAACAGCACTTCGGGAAAGCAGAAGGACAACTTTGGACTTACGAACACGATTCCGAGAAATCTTTTGACGAACTGTTCGCGCAGGGTATCTTTCCTGTGCTATTTGATCGTCATGAGAAGTTTCCTGAGGGGGAGAGTCTCAATGATCTTGCTGCTAGAGCCGAAGAAGCGGTTGCTGAATGTGTGTTACCACATCTACATGCGGGCAAAGACGGGATGCATATTGCCTTGGTCAGTCATGGATTGTGCATCAGCGAGCTTGTAGCAGCCCTCCTGCGTCTGGACCCTGATTCACGTCGGGATATATCTTATACTGGTCTAAAAAATACTGCTTGGACCCGAGCAGAGGTATCCGTCAAGGTACGGCACGCCCATTTTCAATTTACTTTACCAAACTATTACTGATACTTGCTGGTGGCTAGGACGGCAACATATTTGAAAGCTTGGACAAGGTTCCAGCTCTGGATGTTCGTATCACGCACGTGAATATAGCAGGCCATTTGAGCGATCTTGTAAGGTTATTTCACCTACCTGTCTGGCACGGCTCTCATTGCTCTTCCTAGGACACCATCTCAAGCATGGAGGATACAAGCTCGGAAGCTCGAGCGTTCTTTGCTGGCAGTGGTAATGCTGCTATCGCAGCCAGTACCAAGAACACGGATTCTCAGAAATTATAGAGGTTGATCTAGTTCGACAAGATCTGAACTTACTAGACGCATAGATCGCTCGCTCTTCTACCCTAATTATTATAGTTTTACATCTACATAAGAAAAGGTCTACTTCCTCCGGACGAGAGTTACTGGTACATCAGA
The DNA here is from genome assembly GCA_003987895.1 of Neonothopanus nambi. Classification (NCBI taxonomy): domain Eukaryota; kingdom Fungi; phylum Basidiomycota; class Agaricomycetes; order Agaricales; family Omphalotaceae; genus Neonothopanus; species Neonothopanus nambi. The sequence continues at coordinate 26,377 of RCHF01000010.1, forward strand.
TACGCCGAGCGTCAAGACAATCTTTGCATCCAGCACTCTCGCTCTCCACTGCTCCTTGGTTTCGCCCGGAGCAAGTTTCGGCTGAACCTTCCAATCTCGTAACAATAATGCCAGAAAACAAACGGCTTCGGTAGTTGCAAACCTTCTACCAATGCATGCTCGCGGTCCTGCGATAAAGGTCATGCTTAAGAATGGCACAATAATTAAGGTGGTAGCAAGAGTGTTTACGAACCTACGCTGAAGGCGGTGAACATCTCTGAGTCGTTGTTGATGCCATACCATCGAGAAGGCTTGTACTTCTCTGGCTCGTCGAAATACCGAGGGTTATATTCTGAGGAAAAGTCGAATCAGGTCAAAGAGCATCTCCGATCTACACTATCACTCACGTATGCCTATCATATCCACGACCACCTGTAAAGACAAGTCGAAGACATGTCAAGACAAAAATCTGTAAGAACACTTGTAGTGATAACTAGGAGGTATCATACCTGCATTCCTTTAGGTATAGGAATAGCTGTATCTCCTTCTTGACCACGGGGATTGGGTATTTGAAGGACGGTATCTTCAGTAGCTTCGCGGATGAGAAGGTGGCCAGAGGCTGGATTGCAATGTTGTAGAGCAAGTTAAAAAAATGAATCGATCGGTAGACTTACGGAAAAGCCTCAATGCTTCGAAGAATACTGCCAACACCTTGTTCAAATTGTTGTAATCATCGAATTGCTAGAGTAGATGGGTTGGCGCACATTAAGGGTGATGAAGACTCGATGTTACTTACAGGATCCCGGTCATATCCCACGACGGAAATAATCTGCTCTAGAACTTCCTCTTGGATGTCTTCGTTGACCGCAAGAAAGCCAAGAGTGGCGGCAAGCGTATGAGCGGATGTTTCTGTCAGAGTACGAGTCACAATTGGAGATCATAATTTCCTGGTCCAATAAATTCCTACCATGTCCCGCGAATAGCATGACGAATACATTGCCGATCTGGAAAATACAAGAACGTCACCGTGACGAACAAGTTATGAATAGAATAGAATGCCTACAAGTTCTTCGTCATCCAACTGATACTTCGAGTCCTCGTTCTCATTTGCTTGTACAAGTAAGCTGAAAGCATCACTTTTGACCGTTGAAGCACTTGAGTCGCGAATTTCAGCCTTTCGGTTGGCTACCTGTTCCTTCATGAAGCCCGTGAGTGCCTTGTAGGCAGCACGGGAGTGTTGGATGCTATGTAGAGGTTAATAAGATTTCCCGCATGTAGAGGCTCTGTCGGTGCTCTGACCTCTTGAAAGGAAGGTTTTTGGCCCAATCGGGAGCAAATACCTCAAACATGTGAGTATCCGCTACAGTGCGAATGGCCTCCTGGACGGACATGGATCCATCCGAAGTGACAGGAGGAGCGTCCCTTGAAAGCATGTTTACCGCCGGGTTTGTGAATCACATCAAAAGTTCTTACCAATGAAAAGAAAATCCGAATCCACACGTGCCAATAAGAAGAAGCGCAAACTGCAAGCCCAATCAATGGCTGGTTTATGAAGTATGTTTGTGCACACTTACCTTGAAGGTGAGAGCTTGTATGGCTGGAATATCCACCGTCTTGATATTAGCCCAACCTTCTGCTTCTACCATATCATGATATGTTGTGATTGTTTGGTCCCACACCAACCGGTACCTGTTGAGTCCATCAAGACATCATCGACAACGACAGTCGGAGAGAATTGTTTGTACAGTTTCGAATTGAAGGCAGGGCCCATGACACGCCGATGCTTCCTCCACGTCTCACCCTCTGAAGCAGCCAGATTCATTCCCCAGAGACTATCCACAAATTATAATTTGGTAAGTTTCGTGCAGGAGACACCATTAGAATAACGCACAGCAATGCCCTGCTTGCTGATTCGGGTTTGATAAAAGACGACTTATGTCCCCCCGATGCTACTTGACGAGCGACATCCAGGTTCGAAGTCCAAATCGAAGGGTGTCCGATCAGGAAAGGTACCACAGAAATACATTCGCTGTCCTTATATACTGAGATAGACATTAGGACGAGTTAAAGTACATACAAAAAGTTGGTAATTACGCACAGCTGAATCGTCTAGCCCAGTGTAAATCCAATCCTGCATTCCACCATGAAGTTGGTATCAATGCGCCAGGCAAGCCCATAGGCTGAAACGGCGGACGAATCCCAGGAAGATAGTTTGTTGCCTAGAGTCATATTATTCTCTTAAATTAGTAATAGTTAGTTTGAAGTCTCATACACGCCGTCCATTCAGAAACGCCACAATCCTGCTAATTATGAAGATGGCTGTGACCGACGAAAATAAAAAGCGCAGGTCCAAGTCCACTTGGTGATTCTGGTACGAGAGCTTCAAGTGGAGCTCATGAATAGACCATGAACCCGAAAAAGCTGAAGTATTCATGGATGATGAAGAATGTCTCGTGTGGGAAATACATCTGAAATCCTTAGCGCTCGAGGAATGAATTGTCACTGTCGCGTGCGTATGCCTGATCTGGTCCCGTTCTGAACACCGTTACTCCGACTCCTCGAAAGAACAATAATCCGAAGTGGCCGAGTTCCCCGGTGCTCGCCTGGTTATTGCACTGTTGTTGCCCGGTGGGTCCAAGGATGATACGTGTCATTGTACAAGTGCACAGATGTTGTTGAGCTGAGCATTTGTTTCCTGCAATATCTTGGGCTGAGATTGAAGCGCAGCATCTGTTCCCACTATAGTGGGAAGTTTCGTCCTCGGATGGATAGCTGTTATGGACTTATTTTGAGCTGAAACTTGTGTTTTGTTCCTTTTAGTGTAGTTGTATCTGTCTAAAGGGGCATTTTGGTGTCAAAAGCAGGTCGAAAGGTGTATTTTGGTGTCGAACAAGTGTCGAAAGTGGCATTTTGGCGGGACCAGGCGGGTATCCAGGTTTATAATAATAATATGATGACTAAATGTGATAACGAAATGCCGCAATAGTCGCCTTTTGCCAGTTGATCCCACACTCCACAAACTTACCCAACGTCCATGAGTCTTGCTTCTTGGTGTATGTCCATTTTTTCTCTTTCTACCACATTCTGACTCTCAGTTATCAGATACTCATCAGTACTCGACTTGGAATCGTACTAGGAGGCTTCAGCAGTCTCAATATTTAGCCCGCACGGATACCAATACTTCACGGCAAGCTAGAGCTATGGCGCAGAACGGTGGTGATACAATCGCTGTCGATAACATACACGGTCTTGGTGTCGTCGGTTCGCTTCCAAAGGATTCTTCCAAGGACAAGAAGGGGCCTGATTCGTTATTCGGTCCCAACATTGGTGTGATCAGCGGGGGCCCCGCGTGGACGGTGTCCTCCGAGAAGAAGGTTCTTAAGGATGAATTGACGATGGATGTTGTCAAGGCGTGGATAGAGAAAAGCAAAGAGGTTTGCACTACTCCTGCTTAACGAGATGAGCCCGTAATCAAACCTTGTACAGCCTACTCAACCGACGACGACTCTCCAAGCTTTGGTCAATCTCAAGAGACCCACCCTTCGTCTGTCTCCCCTGGTGTCTACGGAGGTAGACGACTCACACTCGCACCAGCATGGTCTTGAATTCGAATACGATTGCGATGCACCCAAATGTGGCATTTATGTGCATGTCTTACTCCCGCTGGGTCATCCTGACTCTCCCCCTATCGCTCCTTCGCCCACAGCACCCCCCTCGTCAACACCTTTTAAGCTCTTAGTCTTCGAATCTGTTGTCGATGGAGGATTCGGCAAAGTCCTGAAGCTCGAGGAAGGCGCTGTCTTGGAGCTCGGTAGATATGACATGTCTCAGAGACGCACCGAAATTTCTGCACCCGCGGCTTCAACATCAAATTCTGATACATCTGTTCCTACTGCTATCAACCCCTCTGACGCAGCTTCTGCTGCAACCAATACACGACATGGTCGACGTCGCCTTACACACTTCTTCAAACGCCATGGGCATCACCATAGCATGTCTGTGTCTGGCCCGGCTCTTGCTGTTGTCGACGCCTCTTCGGATGGCAATGCTGTGAATGCCGATTCCCCCGCATCTGGAAATGTAAAATCTAAAAAGGATGCTGCAGACGAAGGTGTCAAGGTTACCATTCGTCTGGCTGCGCTCGACGAGCAGGGAACGGAGTTGAGCAGTCCGAATGAGCAAGTCACATATTTGTGCGTGGAGAGATTCGGCGCGAAACCTAATCCTTCTACGGCTCCTTCCGCTCCAGTATCCGCTGCAATCCCGGATGCTGACGCCGATGCTAGTGAGAGCAAACCCGAAGGTCAGGAATCTCAAGTTAAGCAGGCCGAGCCTGAAGAGGAAGAGGACACTCGTCCATGGGTTGTCAAGGTCGTTAAGCGAGAAGCTACGGTAATAACTTGTTCTCTCTTTTCCAGTAGAATCTTTTGACGAGTATTATATCCAGATTGGGCCCCATACATTCCACCTGCATGAGATTTATGGTCTCACGTCCTCGTCCTCATCTTCACATACCCACGCCCCCACCGCTCCTCTTCCTTCTTCCCACACCTACCCTCCTACCCCTGGCGGCGGTACATCGACCGACCAACCCGAGACTAACGAGGACACCCCGTCGGAATGCTTGCTATGTCTTTCGTCTCCACGTGAGGTCGTTCTCCTCCCATGTCGACATCTTGTAGCATGCAAAGACTGTGCGCTTAACATGGTTGAGTTCGGTGCCGGAGGCAATATCACTCAGCCGGTGGAGGAGCCCTCTACTACGAGCGATGCTGCTGCTGGAGAAGCGGGTGAAGGCGGTAACGGTGTGGCTGGTGCAACAACTGCTACACCTGCGCCTGTCACTCCTACAAACCCCAGAAGAAAGCGAAAAGCTAAGGGGTGGTTCTGCCCAGTCTGTCGACAACGTGAGCGTTCCCTTCTAGTAATTATTTTTTGAATTGGCGTCTAATATTATTTCAGCCTACACCTCTCTTCTACGAATCACTACGAGCCAACTGCCTCTTCCTGCAGGTAAAACCGAGACGACTGCTGTCAATGGCGTGCAGGACGAGTCGTCGGACGAGGAGCGGGACGTTGCTGATGCTGATGCTGATGCGTCAGCTTCTGCTGGGGAAGGCTTACCTTTACCGGTTACTGCTGAGACCGGTGGTGCTGCTCAGAACAGCACGAACGTCACTAATACCACGGAGGCGGCTTCGAGTTCCGGCGGGGCCTTCAGCCGGCCTGGGTTCTTGAGAGGTTTGACGGGTAAAGCTAATGCTGCGCCAGGCGATTTGGAGAACCAGATCTAAAGCCCAGGTTGTATGCACTTTTGTGTTGTGAAGATGATCTGGGTAAGGTGCTGGATAGTGCATGATTATGCCTGTGCCCTATCGACTTTCTCTCTATCCTTGCTTTAGCTGGTGGCATACTGTTGGCAATTGAACTCTGTACCTGAGGGTGCCATCATTTCTTGTCCACGTACATCATACTTTCTTTCCTCTAAGTTCTTCCGTATTTATCATATCCTCGTCCTTTGCTTCACGGTCTTCATTGTGCAGTTCTATGTACCCCGTGGTTTCTAGTGTTTCTTATCAGTTTCTTAACTTGACCAGTATCTTATGTTGACTTCTATACACTGTGTACAGTCTGTATGTTGTATGTAGTACTCTGGATGTAATTCTACAGACTTTCCTCACAACTTGAATTCTAATCTGTTCTTAGTTTGGCTCCAAACTAGTACTTGGCGTGGGGTGTCTACAGTTGAACGAGTTTCTCTCTGAAGAAATACTTTCGTTCATGTTCGATGTTCACTGAGCTATGTTTCACCACTAGGAGCAGCATAGATTACTCGTGATTAAACTCAATACTACAGGATGGAACAAGGCGCTATGGTTGGTACTTAACCAGAGACCCGCTTCCCCTGCTTGAAAGACGAGCACTGTCCCAAACAAATTTGGTTAACTTAAACACGCAGGTCGATCCGTTATCGCATGGAGGCATGTTGTTTCATGTCATGGACGAGTAGGCACATATGTGGGAGAAAACAATGCAGAAAACGTAGTAAAACAAAGATCTCATGCGATGAGCTGAACAACACCACCAGCCTCCTTAATTTTTCGCCTGCAGATGGTCCGATGAGAAATACCGTCTTCGAAAACATGAGAATTAGGGTACTCACTCCGCAATTGCTGACACGAAGCGTGCTTTTACAATGAAAGGAAGCTTGGGCAGCCTAAACGGGATGGAGATAGCTCAGAAATGTAATCCCGAATGGATAACTTGAATAACACATACGTTCCGTTGCCCAGCACCTTACCGTACCCGTGTCTCAAAGTGTCAATGACCGGCACCACCTCAGAGCTCTCGGTCAAGCCCTCCTTCTCCTCCTTAGGCACAAGAGTCCATAGCTTGTCGACGTTGATGATGGGTTTCCAGTACTGGTTGCGCGTAAGGTGGAAGTGACGCATACCAACTTTACCGAAGTAACCAGGGTGGTATTTATCGAAGTTGGTTCTGAATAAGGCGGACCCCTCAGTAGTCAGGATGATATCCTAGAGAATGCAGTTTAGATTGACGTACCGGTGGTGGTGCTGACCACCAGCAAGACCACGACCACCCGGGTGCTTGCGGTGCTTTCCTACTCGTCCGTGACCAGCAGAGACATGACCACGGTGCTTGCGAGTCTTCGACAGATGGGTCGGCATTTTTCAGATCTGATAAAACGAGCACCGTAAGCAAAGGTATTCAAGAGCCCCTCCAAAAGTTCCAAGTCAAGAGCCAAAAGCGTCATCCATCCACCGATGTACCCATCCGACCTCTTTCAGCCAAATTTCACCGCGATTTGATCAATTCAGAGATATCAAGAGATGGTGTGGGCTTGTAGTAGGGATTTTCAACAGGAACACTAACCTTGAGGAGGGTGTCGGTTGTCGTGAACGTCGACGGCACGACTTTTTTGTTGGATGAGTGCTGTCGAGAGTGTGGGAAAATTGTTGAGCGTGGGAGTCTTTCTCTTGCCAACAACAGCTGCAAACTTGGAAAATTTGTCCTCAACCTTCAACTTGACCCTTCTTGTCGTTGGCGACTAGTGGTGAGTACAGCTCTCAATACTTTTCATGATGTCGGCTTCGTGCCATTATTTATTGTCGGTGATTGTCTTGTAAAACACGACATACATGATCGCAATTGTGTCCTGATTTTTATTTACCTTGTTCAAGTCGCGTGCTTATGCTAACTCGACGTGTCTCCAGGATTCTTTCAGAGGCTGTTTTCTTTTACTCCTACGTGAGCTACTGGTTTTATTGGCTGTGTACAAGAGGTAAGTCATTGGCTCCATTCCCTCTGAAATGATTAAACCAAATCATAATCTGTCAATCCCCCGAGTGCAAAAACACGATGGCGATTAATGGTTTTACATGCATGGCTTTATGATCATTCTGCGCTATACTTTTACTTTCCTGCATGCTTACATTTTCCTTCTACAGGTCACCTTCGTGCTTTTCTTCTAGGATTCTAGTTAAGAGTATATTTGGTGAGTTATCTCTTCATCCCCTCACATATGATTAAAACGATTCCTTCATTTGCGTCCGAGTTTTTCGATGGCGATTAGTGAATTTATACATGCATGGCTTTATGATCCTTATTTATTGTTTTCTTTCCACTATTAGCCTGTGCTGACTGACGTTTTCTGACAGCCGTTGTTCTCTTTCTGTCGGAACTATGAACGCACCAAATCGTTTTGAACTCTATGTCCTGGACGAGGGCGAGGCGCCGTGCGTCTGAGGTTCACCGATGTCATTTCTTCGACGTTAATCGTGCCCCTGCAGAGTGGAGGTCACCGAAGACACCAAGATCCCTAACGCTGCCACCATAAAGATCATGAAGCAAGATCATACATTGGGTAATATGCTACGAGCGTAAGTTTTTTTTTCTTCACCGCCACGAAACCCCGTATTTATTTGCTATTTGCAGTCAATTACTGCAAATGCCTCAGATTCTCTTCGCTGGCTACAAAGTCCCTCACCCCCTGTACCCCTACTTTTTGCTCAAGATCCAAACGGACGGTACTCTGACTCCGGAAGCTTTACTAGAAGAAGCTTGTCGCAAGCTCATCGGAACACTAGCTTCACTAGAAACCAAGTTCAAAAGAGAATTTTCGTTCAAGGAAGTTGACGGTTCATCCGGCGCGGCAGGTACAGGCGTCGGTGGATTCTCCTCTGGCGATGACCCTTACGGCGTCGGTACTGGTACGAGCGGGGGTGCATGGGGTCGGGAAGACTATTTGGATTTTTAGTCATTTCATTGTCTGGTTCAATTGTATATTTTTGTATTTCTAGCTTGTCCTAATATATTTTTATTGCCTCTAGTTTTGTCTTGACATGACTAACTTTCGTACCCGGTAACCAGGTCTACGGCATGAAGATGGCAACCACTCACTCGGCGGTCAAAGCAGAGTCAACGAGGCGTGACGGTCACTGTCACAGACTTCGCACGTGGCCATGCCCAGCTGAAAGCGGAAAGATGGACTGCCTGCCCAGCGTCGATTCCAAAACACTGCGAATATTGTGCAAATCCAAGCTAACACTAACAACTAGAGCCTTAAGTCTTTACACTGAACGGTGGTTCGAAAAATGTACTTACCTTACTGACTCCGAGCTCGAATTGTTAGGACAGGTTTAGGCTTTGGTACTAGTACCAATTCAGACCTCAACATGCAATCATTTTCAGTCGTTATCATTGATTATTCAAGCTTGCATACAAGAGCCGACTCGATGCTACTTATGATATTACTCCCCAAAGAGGTGAACTTGCGGGACCGAGGTACATCGCACTCTGCTTATTTGAACCTTGCTAATTTGAATCGTAGGACTGCGGTAGCAAGTCAGTAAAGGTGAGGGGAGTGGGTAGGACGCCTCCATGCGATTCTCACTTGACATTCTTATCAGTGTTTTAAAAACGTCAGCAGGACGATAAGACTAATGCTGTACGCTTTCCCACTAATGAGTACCGACTGGGTAGAAAGAGGCCTTCCGGAAGCGAACAGCAACATCTATTCCGGTTCGGACAACAATAAGGCGATATATGCAATTGGTCATTGGCCTTCTTAATGGTATATAATTCAAACATACAGACCACGGGGTAGAGGGGATAAACCTGACCTTCCAGATCCGATAAGCACCGTGTCCTTAAAGACCTACCATTGGCAATAGCAGTTTCGAGTATATCCTTCTTTGTCGCGGCATTGGAAATTCTGTGCACTTCCCATATACACTAGAAGATGTCCAACAGACAATCAATGGCAGTATATGACAGGTATCGCCCACGTATGCCCAAGTTGGATGTTCTTCTCTTTGACTGAGGGATCATCTCTATGTCCAGAATGCTGGTCCAGATCAGGGGTTATAGTCATAGGGCCCATTCTAAAGCAAGATTTTCCGCGCCAGAATGAGGCGATGATTTCAAAGCTCTTCTTGCCTCAGTTGCTGTCCTACGCAACAACCACGGTGGCCGAAAGATGCAAGTAGAGGGTGATAATGCTATACAGCGGAGCTGGTACACAGCCTGTAGTGGGGGCAACTATAACTGCTCATCTACGTTGTAGCAGTGCTCCGAGTCACCAAGTCAATGGGCGCAGCGCGCATTTCCTTTTATTGAACTTCAAGTTGAAGCTCCGCAGGGCATTGAGTGTTGAGCCCGTTCGTTTAGCTCGCGGACCCAAACTGGTTCATACTCTCCTACTCCTACTCTCACTCCTACTCCAGTATTTCTATTTCTCCGCTTGGTGTTAGACATGGTTGTATACATACGAAGTTCCTGGTTTTTTCGAACATTAAGCAACTTACAACGCGGGCTAATAGTAGCGCAGGAAGTATACTTGAGCTTTCCAAATGCGTGAAAGAGACAGGTTACACCTTTGATTTTCAAGACATATGACGATAGTGGCGCAGCCCGCTCTTGATCTGAAGGTCATCATGCTTGATTGTCTTGGTAGTAGCAAATTATTACAGCACTAGCCAGGCGGGAAAGTATCATTCTTAGGAAACTTACTGCTGGGAGCGTATCTACCTACTGTACTTACCGTCAAAGCATTATAGCAAGCACCCTATCCTAAGGCACCGTAGGCTAGATGTAGTCCTTCTTCGCCTCGCCTCGAGTCGCGCTTCCCATGCCAGACAGGGAGTCTTGATGCGTTGGTAGCTTGTCAAGGATTTCTTAGAAACACGCGCCAAGCTCCCAAGAGTCTGTCGCACCTTGAGATTCTCTAGGTATCCATGGCATTACCCCGCCGAGGGGAAGTGAGCCAACCGGAATGTACGTAACTCCTGCGTAGGGCTGAAAAGAGCATTTTGTATGCTAAAGTAGCGAAATATGGATGGTGGACGCCAAGACCCTCCATTCAAAAACACTGCGACAGAGATATTGATCCAACGGCTTCAGCTTAAACTTTCATCAACCCCATGCAGCGCTACAAGCATCCCATTTTAGTTTTGAATACACCTCAGCAAAGCTTTAGAGCCGCCCGAAGCGTAGCTTGAAACACACAAAGGCTACTTGTCTAAACCTGGCCCTGCCAGGTCACTGTTTCTTCGCGTACTTAACGCTTAGGCCTCCTTGTTAGACACCTACGATTTATGCAAGTCAATTGAGTTGATGCGGGCACTGTGTCGACGAAATAAAATCTTGATTAATTCATATACACTGACATTGACAAAGTTCAGCACAAGTGCACATGGGCTGCCGTCTGCTGTTGCCTGCTGCCGTTAGTATGTATACACGATATTTTTGTAGCCGGGTGTCATAGCCCGAGCAAGAGGATCGTGATTCGGATGCACATTGCGAGACTCTATTTCCAAGGGAGATCCGATGATTCAACGGTACACGGTGCCATGTCGTACATAGCCGTTCGCTTCACATGCAACAGCGGGAAATCACAGGGCCTAGGCATCTAATCGTTGTCGCCGCACATCCTGACCTATCCAGTTCCTGATTGAGATTTGCTCGTCAAGAAGAAAACCTAGTGGATGAATAGAGAAATAGTAACGAACACTTCATCGTTTCATGTGTTTGAGCCTTCTTCGGGCCTTCTCCTCCATCGTCAGCTGCTTCTTCCTTTGTGTCGCACTGATATTAGTCTCCTCTCGGTCCTCCTTTTCAGACTCGGCTATATAGTGATCAATACATGCCTCCATTTTTTCTTGTACCAAATCCGCTGCCGTCGCCTCATTTGGTATATCGCTCGGCCGTAAGTGCCATTGAAAATCAAAGCCCCAGCCTTGCGTAACCTCTTTCTCCGGATCGTCGCTTGAGAACTGACTACGGCTTAACTGAAGCGCCGAGGAGGAAGCAGAAAGGAGACCACCTTCCTCTCGCCACCATTTAACGAAATAAGAGGCCGCTCGTGAGAGATCTGGCTCTGCCCCGCGTTTAATCATCCCCATGCGCTGGGCCAGTTGGCGCAGGAAATCTTCTAGTTCTATTGTAGGCTGAGCGCCCTCCGGAAGCAGCGTTAGATATGCTGGTGCTATTAGGATCGACAGTGTGAGTAGAAGGATCAAAGCACTAAACCGCCGACCATCCTAGGGCGGCAAATTTGAAATACTTACATACAGGATCCAGCACATTGAGTCTATAGAGTAAGTACGATGCCAGGGCCTCGATATCGTACATCCCCTCCTTGATTCCCGCTGGGAAACAAATGGAGTTGAGTACATTTGTTCTATGATAACACGTCCTGACAAACTGGGGTAATGAAACTTGTTACGTACCAATCAGAGCAAGCTTCACGCCTCTCTCGGCACCTTTCTCGCCTTGACCGAGAAATGGGAGCATCACCCCTGGCGTATCGAAAGCATATACGAGCGGGTTTATTGACAGCTTCAGTCTCGTTGACAAAGCTTGGGTTAGCCCAGGCTGAGCGGACGTGTGGAAGGCTTTTGGTGTCCCTAAGATCCCGGGAGTTAGAAAAGGCCCGAAAGGCAAAAACGAGATAGAAGACACGAGTAACTTACGTCCTTTGATTCCCATGTTTCTCAGAGCATTCAGCAGCGTGGACTTTCCAACGTTGGGCATTCCAATAACAAGCACGTTCAGCTCGGGCGCGTGCGGGTAGCGTTGTGCTATCTCTGAAAGGCAAACAAATCGAAGCATAAAGTCGTGCCCCACATGATGTATCTTTGAATAGATATCGGACACACTTACCTCCTAACGTCTGGCTTAGATCACGAATGTCCCGTGGCCTATGCCAGGATGCGAATATGACCTGTTGGTCCGGAAACCTTTTTGCCATCGCTCTCCTAAATGGCTTAATAATGAAATGATCAGCAAAAGAGTGCGTACCAAGATGATCTATGCTAGAGGTACTTACGACCATCCCCCATTCAGGTACAAGGTCTCTCTTATTTAGCACCACAATCCGTTCACATGGCCCAGTATCTACTATTCTGCGGCCTGGATTATTAGGATCCCAGCCACGCTCCAGACGCCACTTTTGGAGAGCACCTAAGAATATATGAGAAAATCGCATTAAGCAAAAAGGAAATAACAGGAGTTAGTTAGTAAGATAGCAACGGATCTGCAAGACAAAGAGTTAGCTCCAGTGGTTTGCAGATCGCCTCCCATTGAAGTCAGCCGCCAGCTGCAAGGTGTGTGATCTCCGTAGTTCCTGATGCTCCAGAAATATCAAGTAAGAAGCAATCGCCATCGCGGGCGAGGCTAGAGAAAATTTCTCTGAGCGATAGTGGGCGCACTGGACCCTATATGTAAATATTAAGGTTCTATTACACTTACCTTCTAATGTTCGATTAATACTCGTCAAAGGAAGCCTCGAGTCCCTTAGCTCGAGGACGACATCAGTGCGCGTGAGTATCGAAGGTAGCATTCGAGTGAACTTCATCATGTGGCCTGGGTACCATGACGGGGGAACAGGAAGCACGGGCAATGGGATGTGAGTTAGGCCGACCATCTTTTGAGCCCAGTTCCTGGTCCAGATAACGATTCCGACCTATAATGTATTATCACTACGTGTCAGTTTTGCGCCTAGTGCTGTTGGATATTTTTGACTCATAGTTACCAATAACTGAATAATATATACGGCAAGCTCTGCGGAAACAACCCATTAGTATAATGCTATACATATACTACCCAAATCAGGCGCGCAAGAGCTCACAAAGTTCGAGCCGATAGAGTACTTTTGATGTTACTTTCAGAACGTCAAATACGCCGAATGTATCAGACGAAACAGTCCAACCAGCAGAAAACACGTCTCAAGCTGCTGGACGTCAAAAGGAAAGCTGTAAATGATATTTACTACTGTTTAATTTCAAAGTGCCGGCACTCCGGCAATATATGCCGGGGTCCGGCTGTAGAGTTTTTAAGGTTTCAAAAAGAACCAAAAAGGAACAGCCAGTCATTTACTTACAGGGTTGGGCGCACATAAGTAAGTACTTACTGATCATGATGACCATTGATGTATCTTGATTAGCCAAGGCCTCGTGTGTAATGACCGGCGCACATCGAGTCGGGCTCATCAGAGATGTCAGGCTTAGTTACGCAGTTGAGATATCGCCTCAAGGGGGAATGAATCAAGATCATTGCGATAGAATATCACTTAATAGAAAGAAATCTATTTGGAGATGTGCTATTCTCATTGAGAGGAAAGGGTAGGAGGTCCATAGCAAAGCCAGTAGAGAACAGTAAGTACAAAGCTAAGACACCAATAAAATCCACCGGAGAAAAGAAAACCTTGTCGATACAAATGCAATAAGAGCCGGACATGAATAAGATGGTATGGGGGGGATAAATGAACCGGAAAATCAGTGCTTAAAGCATATTTAACCAGAAAGCAAATCAACAGTGGGTAAGCGATAGCATGGAGACGGGTCGACACAAGAAGCCATAGCCACGATGACAGCGGCAGGACCGAGAACACGTCTAGTTTTATAGGCGGTAAGGAAGTACGCTATGTGAGTTGCTAAAAGAGAGAATATGAGATTTATTGAACGGTTGGTTCATTAGACCTGTCACTGACGTTTACACCCATCCATCCTTGCCGACTCCGATGGCGTCAAAGTTCTTGCCACTTCGAGTTCTCCTCTCATGGAGAATAGGAACAGCGTCTAGGTTAATAAGTTTCTCTGACGGCGGTGGAGAGCCTTCCACCCAACCCTTCCAACCCTTCTTCACGGCGACCCGCTTCTTCCGTGGACGAGGCACCGGTGGCAGATTAGGTATGATTTCGATTTCCTCGTCATCTGCAGGTGTTCTCGGCCGCTTGGATGACGTACGCGACGTGCTAGAGGAGTTGGATGGCCCAGGTGTGGAGTCGGGGGAGGAGTGGAGTGGTAGGGGTGATGTGGGAGGAGGCGTTACGGACATTGATCGTTGGCACGTCGCGAATTGAATAGAAGGTCGTGCTGCCCAGGAGGAGGAAGAGATAGCGGCTGACTGTTGACTCGAAGACTTTGCACTCGTACTTGCTCCAGGCGTCGCGTTATTCGGTACTCCGTCGTCTACACCCAGTCCCTGAGCCTGTGCGGCTAGCTTTCTCTCACGTTCGCGTGCTCGCTTCTCTTTCCTCTCCTTCTTCCTTAACTTCCTTGCCTCCTCTTCCTTTTCGACAGGGTGGTACGGTCCAACACCGTTGAGCAACGAAGTCAACACGTCTCGTGGAGGGCGAGCATCGAATGCGCCGGCCATAACAGCAGTAGCAGTACGACGCATGCGCTTTGCAGGGTTCATGGCTATGGTATAAGGGGGGATCAAAAGAGCCATAAGAAAAGAGGGAGAAGGTGGGTTAAATAGAGAGAGAAGGAGTGCGCAGTGGAGCGAGGTCGTGGTTTACAAGCAATTGTGGCTTGTTGTCCTTTTACGGCATTAACTATCAACAAACACTGGTGCACGTGAAACAAGTACAAACAACAGAACCTTCTACAATTCTCTTCGAGATCGTCCTTCTATTCTAACCTGTAAGTAATAGTAATCTATCCCCGTAAGTATTCAAATTGAAACTGCAACATATACTATCCGACTCGACTCAGCTTTTGTCTTCTCACCCATCGGCCAATCATGTTTCTCTGTGTATATCTGCGTTTATCTCGGCCTTCGGATCTTTCCTGGAAGCACACAATTGTACGAGGTCTCTTCTGCCATTTGGTGGCAAAAAGCCCAACAATCCACGTTGATAATCAAGATAGCACTGATATTGATCGTCTTCGTTTGACTAGTAAGTATCCCTTTTATTCTACAACACCTTCTTCTATTCTGCTGCCTATAGACTAGTACATAGTCGTCTAGACGACTGTACTCAACGTCGAATATAAGGAGTAATATAGAAGTTTTAAAGGTAGTGGCAAATACCACATAAAAGATTTCCTTTGTTTTGCGGACCCTGACTGATATTTTTGGCAGGCTCTGCATTCCATTCGATCAGATTTTGATAGTTCTCTCGCGGAGCCTACTGATGTATATATAGGCAGATGCATATGTCTCTCTCCCTCCCTTAGGGTTCGAGTCAATTGACATCTGTTGTGATCTCAACTGACTCGCAGTAGCACCAGACCGGAATAGACTGGGCGCGGGAAACGTCCGGTCGCCTCCTCGCGGCCTGCACAGGCGTCTCACGGAAAACAAAGTCGACATTCGATCTGGATGATCCGATGCCCCTTCTCGACTTCATTTCATTTTTCATTTTGTCTTCCCATAAATTTTTTGGCAGCGCTTGCCACAGCTTTCTCTCAGGCCAGTGGCTAGCCCGAGCCTCCTCTTCCTCCTACCTCCACAGCTCAAGGATTTTGGACCGCCCCCGCGCATCAATACTTCTCAAACCTATACTTATAGTTGCACGAGATCTAAACTGAAATTGGAACATGCACCCCACGGCATAAATGGCATGTCTCCTTTATTTCAGAACCATTCCCTGTTCCTTTTTGTTCGATCTCACCATTTCAGCCGCGGATTTGCCTGTCTACCACACAAACGCCGCATCTCAATCACGAAAGCGATACAATAAAGCTTTACATACACCCTAGTATAGTTTATACGCTCCCCTTTTTTACGGCTATCAGCCCCCTACCTCACTTCTTCTTTATACCTCCACAATGGTCAGTCGCAGGGATTTCATTTCGCTCTCTCCCTCATGCTCTCCCAGCAAGAAATTACTGAAACATTTCCTTAATTAGACTCTCCCTGGCTCAAAACCGAGCTGTATTTCACTTCGGTATCAATAGCCCACCGAAGGTACCAAAAGCACGACGCCATCACACGGCCCACGCATGTATCTCTACGTATATACCCTAGAGTCACACGTGCTGTTCCAGCTTCTCACTTACTGACTGGTGTCTTAGATTCGGATTCGGACTCGGACTGGCGACAAACCGGATTTGGGATCACTGGAATATTGACGCCAGTTCGAACCGAAAGGGCTCTCCACCGGCACTCCATGCTTATGCGCGCGCTCAAATTCTGACGTTCTCATCACTGGTTTGGTATCTAAACGCTACAGCTGGAGCGCTTTGTCATTCGGTCCTGCTCCAAAAATTCACTTTGAATTCTGCTTTGATGGGGTCGGAGGTATCTCACCACCCCTTTACCACCATCCCTGCAATTGGCGCGGCTCGACCGTCAAACGATAAATCTCTACATAAAATATGAAGAAAAATTTTTTCTAGGTCCCCGTCTGCGAATATAAACTGGCGGTCAGTAACTCTGGACCGAAGAACTACGGTTGATCGCTCTCCGAACTATACCTACTTGGTGCAAGCCTTGGTTCAAAAGTTGTCGTAATATCTTCCATTTTAATTTCCATCATAGGAACTCCAGTCTCGAGCGGCGCAACGGGTCCGTGGGTTCGCCGGCATGTTTCGAGTGGCATCAGATCAATTATAGGCATGCACGAGCGGCGCTCTGGGGTTAATTGACTGTTGAAATCTGGGCGGCAAGGATGTATGGGGGTCGTAACGGAAGTCTCCGTCCTTCCTTTCATTCGGCCATAGGTTTGTATACCCCAGATTTGAAGGCTTCTCGGAAATCGACGTCAAACATGCTCAGTCAATCTCGCCGGGGATATGGCGATCTATAAATCACTTCAAATAACCCGCGCGCCCCTCGCAACTGCTCGCGGACCTCAAGTCTGGAGGGCCAGCAGCGTATTTTCTCTCGGTCAGCCAATATAGAACCCCCCTTTTTTTGGACTCGAACTCTTCATTTAGGACCTCCTGGAGTACCAGCTGTCTGGCAAACGAAAATGTCGAGAATTACTCTTGTCTGGAACTGGTTCTACTTCACAGGGTACACAGTACCGGGAAAAATTCTGGAAGCCTTCGTAGGGTTTTAAAGGGGTCTAGGGTGCGGTCTGCTGGTCAAATGGTAGGCCGCAAACAACGCGGTACACGCCACAACATTGTAACATAATATCGAACCTCGAAGGAATGAATGTTCATCATTCACTTTATACTGACCTAGAGGGAAAAAGTTGACACGCGGGAGCTTATTTGAGCGTTTCCCGATGAATAGGCATTTCTGGATTACGCTCGACTCAGAAAACTGTAGACGCTTGATAGACACCCTTCAGTGGACGACGGGTTACAGTATTTAGATTTTCAAAGTAAGTTCCCAGGGTATTTTTAATCTCACGTCAGGGTAAATTTCCCTTTGTCCTTTACTGACGTGAGCAAAGGTCATACTATCCAAACACATGGTCTACGGTGTCCCTTCTCAATGACGGCTTTGATATTCAACTCACATCAGAACTTTGACGCCTTTTCGTCATCCCGGTGTTATAGGTACGACTTGATAATATTTTAGCCGCATACCATGCCCGTGACTACAGCGGAGCTCGAGTGTCAGGATGGATACGATGGATACGATGGGCACCAAGAGGTTAGTCGGAATTACAAGCCTGTCAAGCCCAGTACTTTGTCGCCGCCATATATTCTGCCCTCGCCCATTCTAGATTCACTGACGTCGTTATCTAGGAAACAAGGGATCCATTGCCAACGTCAAGCGACAGACATACTCAAGACAGACGAAATGTTGAGTTGAGATAGTATGTACATACTTACTGGACTTGTAGACTTTGCCGTTATTGGAATGGAGTGCAGCTGTATATTTACAGACCATATAGACAGGAACCCGTAAACTAGCGCGGTGATGGCTAACACAAGCCGTCAAAGTGATCAAGTCGTTGCACGAAACTCAGTGACCAGCTTCCAAATAATAGGTGAGTGATCTGAAAGAAGAGTGACAAACCCAAAGACCGCGACACAGAGAGGCATACATAGGGCTGGCATTCATAACAGTCTCGGAGCACACGGTGGATTCCGAGAGATGAAGACGGAACCCTCTTGATCGACGATATTGTCGGAAGTGAATTGTAGCCCCCCGCGTGTGGGCATATGGGTATGTGTGTACAGAAATATGAATGGTGTATGAACACCCGCATTACGGCGGTTCTAACTGTTGACTGGGACTGCGGTGGTATGAGACTCGTGCATACTGCGCCGCAATTGTCTAACAGAGACTCCAATAGAACGTCGGATATCCCCACGTATACAGGCTACCGATAAGGCGAGTATACGTAGATTGGCTGTACCATCGACTTTCAAAGAATTTTGGGCTGTGTGATACTCTGCCACCAAGTGCCGTCCGACATCTGACTCGAAAAAATGCAATTACCATAGCAGCTTGGCAGCGCCTTGCTTCGTTGCTGTAAAAATATTCAATATGGGCCAGTAAGTAGTACTTGAGTTAATCAACTCGTTGTCATCTCTAGCACTGAGAGAACTGCCTTCATAGGCTCCTCCTACCGCCCATCCCGCAGAAACAAAGGGCGCACCGAAATCTGGGGAATTTCCATTTGGGGTGTGATTCTTTTGGATATTTGATCCGAGCCTCGCTTAACTCCAATCGGCACCGCCACCGAGAAAGCCGGGGGATCTACTGTACATAACACTGTAACCTACGCTTTGAGCGCACAGACCAAGCACATAGAATTCAC
The DNA here is from genome assembly GCA_003987895.1 of Neonothopanus nambi. Classification (NCBI taxonomy): domain Eukaryota; kingdom Fungi; phylum Basidiomycota; class Agaricomycetes; order Agaricales; family Omphalotaceae; genus Neonothopanus; species Neonothopanus nambi. Next base: position 45,332 of record RCHF01000010.1, read on the forward strand.
TAGAAGATCCGAATCAAGGTCTTATAGAGGGGAAAAAAACTGTGAAGAGTTACAGTGTGTCGATCTAATAGGATGATATACATCGGTAGTTTTATAAATCAAGGTAAGTGTCCGTGTTCCGAAGTGATACGGAAAAAAAATTAGAAATGTTCAGGATCTAAGTATTCATAATATAAAGAGAGCGTTGTTAGAGACGGTGTTGTAAGCAATTCGTAAAATTCGTGTATACCGTGACGGAAGGAAAGGGAGTATAGAGAAAAATTGACGAACGGATAGTCACAAACCAGAAGCCCGAAAAGACTACCCGCTATCAAGCCGTAAACCGCTGAGGATGCTCCAACATCGGTGTACTCGTGAGAACTGGGCTAAAGCATGGGTAGGCAGAGCCAGATGATCCACACCCATCGTCGTAGACCTCCTTGAGCTTTTTCCAGATCGCCTTAAAAGTCGATGAGGAACCCTTCCCCTGCACGACAACCATCGCAGACGTAAACCCGTATGCTGGCATGGTGAGGTTCGGGCTGGGCAGGGGACTTCCACCGCCCAAGGTGCTGCTCCTCGCCCGTGCACCGGCTGAAGATAAGAAGAATCCCGACGACGGCGACGTAGGTGTGCCGGGTGCCATGCCAGCAGGCATAAATTCTATTCTGAATCTCAAAGGTTTCATACTCAGGTGTGCCAATGTATCTGAGGTGGGCTCTTCCACTCTACAGTGTAAGGACGAGCGTTGCGTGTCTGAGACGGGCTCTGACAGATCAATAATAACGCCGAGAGATGCGAGTAATCTGATGACGTCTCGGCGAGTCTTGTGAACATCGTCAGGGGAGTAAAGAATACCAGTTCCCGTGTTGAGAGAAGAGTGTTTCCAGCCAAACAGATTCGAGAGCCAGCCTTTGAATTCGCCGACAACCGGAGAAGTGATACCTCCATTCTTGGTATGATGAATGTGGGAGTTCACTGGTGGGGAAAGAGTGATCGGAGATCCCAGGACGGAGTGCGCAGAACGCTTGTGGTTGAGAGGAGGGAGGTCCAGCGGAGGAGCTGAAAACACTTAGCGTCAGCGAAACAGAAGTAGACACGAACAGAGAAGAACGCGGCAAGCAATATCGAAGCCGATACAGGATAATATATGAGATAAACTTACGACGCGATTTCCGGTTATCCACGCTTTTGCCTTTCGCCCCGTTCGAGCTTGCGTTAATAGCGGCAGCATTAACATGGTTCGTGAACACCGCATTCCCAACACCATTCGCACCGGCACCACCGTGTCCGGTCCCAGAGCGTCCTTCATCAGCCCCGACATAGCTCCATGACTCTTCCCAAAGACTTGAATTTTCCTTATCGACACCTACATTCTCACGGGCTATGGACACCGCGCGATGTCTCGCGGAAGAGCGACAGCGTTGCTGCTCGTGATGTTCCCTTAACGGTGCCCGCCCGGTTTGCTGCTGCTTTTGCTCCTGTCCTTTCGCGACGAGCTCATTCACACGCTCCGCGAGCAGATCCATCTCCAGCTGTAGGGCCACATCATCGGTCTTGGGTGCGGTAAGCAACGGGAGTGGTGGTAGCAGAGGGGGTGGTGATGAAACCGAAACAGTCTCGGTACCTGATCTCAATGAAGCGGGATCGGACGGACGCATAGGAATGGGAGCATGTATCACGGGGTTGGTACCGACTGCATTAGACTCGTTTGAGCCTCCTGCAGCTGCTGACCGTCTCGGCTGCGCTGACAAAGAAGGAATTCTAGTTGACGTTCGACGTGATTGCGACTGTATGCGCTTGATCCCACCCCGCTGATGATCTTGTAAAGTCGAAGGCTGTCGCAATTCCGCGCCTCCAGGAGGGGTTGTTTGATCCAGAACCTCTGTTGCTGATTTGGGTCTTGATGGCCTCGACACGGGACGGTAGGATTGCGCACGCTGTACCGAGGGAAAACGCACCGTCGAAACGTGGTCGGTAACCAAAGTAGAGGTAGAGGAGATACTCCTCTCCCGGGGATGAGAGTATGTGTATCCTCGTTTGGGAACAGGGCGTGGACCACCGTTTACTATGCTACTTCTGATGCCACCATTTACCAGTGCAAAAGAGGACTTGGGCTGTGAAACATTGCGGGACACAGATGGCCGGTGAGACGCGGAGCTCTGCGATTCATGTTGCACTTGCTCAGGGAGACCGTGTGCAGTAGGAATATGGGGCGCTAAAGGCGATAAAGGCCTACCAGAGGTACTGCTCGAATTACGAGACAAAGCTACGCTCGACAAGGTGACGGTGGGAGGAGAAGAGGCTCTTGAGCGTCCACTTCGTTCTTCATACTTTCTGACGAGCGCATTGCCCAAGCTAGACGTGTCCAACTCCCACCCGAGATTGAATGTGAGACTTCCTTGCTCCAGACCATTAGATAGAACGCAGGGCTCTGGTTCGCAGCCCTTTATCTTCAAAGTTTCTTCGCGATACATTCGCAGGAGGTAGTAAAATGCTTTCGCATGAACACCCTCCCCTGCAGGGGAACAAAGATCCTTCTTGATGTTCTCGCCTTCAGGATCCGCGTGACGACCCCAAATGATCTTGAGAGAAGTGAAAAGGTCGGAATCTATGAGAGAGGGCTCGGAAATAGGACGTGCTAAATAGCTGGGTGAAGGTGGGAGCTCATAATTATTGATTGCTGGGGAGGATGCCGCTACCTTAGCAGCGGGCGAGGAGTGGAGCCAAGGATGATTAAGGATCTCAGGTATCTAGGAGAAACTAAGTAACATAGTCTATGCGAATGGAGGGCTATATACATACCGTAATCCGTTTCTTGACATCAATAGTAAGCATTCGGGACAGCAGGTCTTGAGCAAGGGGATTAATCCAGCTCGGCATCTCGTAAACACCACTCTTGACTTTAGATAACAATATCTTCACGTTCTTGTCGTCAAATGGGAGTCTTCCTGTGAGTAGAGCGTAAAGAATGACACCGCAGCTCCAGATATCAGTTGCGTTTCCAGAGTACTTGTAGCCGTTGACAATTTCGGGACTTGCGTAATGTGGAGATCCGCAGCTTGTTTCCAAGTGAAGGGAGGGAGGCGCAAATGCTGCCATACCCCAGTCAGCGATCTTGATCAGAGGTGGATCGACGGAAGATAAAAGAATATTTTCGGGTTTGAGGTCGCGGTGAATGATAGAAAATGTGTGAGCGTAATTGAGTCCATAGATGATTTGCTTGAAGATAGACAGGGCGTCTGGCTCAGGCAGACGACCCTTGTTCACAAGAAAGTCAAATAATTCTCCTCCTTCAACATACTCGAGGATGAGATAGAGCTCCTTGGTACCTTCGTAGACATCGTAAATACGCATGATATTCGGATGCTTCATGAGTTTCATCATGGTAATTTCTCGCTCGATACCTAGGCGTTGTTTCTCTGATTTGGCTTGATGTGTAGTAAGAGAGGCGCGAGAGGTGGCGAGGGGCGCTAGAGGGAGGATTTTGACTGCGGCTAGTTGACCAGTATGCCGATGCTTGGCGATCTTGACGCGCCCAGATGCGCCTTTGCCAACGCATTCACCAATGATCCAAGGACCAATAGCCTTAGGATCAGATGGTAAATCAAACGCTTGAGCACCTCCGGCAGCAGCCTTTTCCTTGTCCCAACGAGTACCATGAGGAGTAGTATACTTGATTGGGGGTGCGCGAGGGGGACTAGAAGATATAGACGCCATTGTCGTCGATATAGTACTGAGATATATGTGGTTAATGTGATTAATGTAGAGCGATAATCGACTTGAGGGGGCAGCAGCGACCAGCGAGCAACGGGACAAGGAGAAGGAGAAGAACGGTGAAGCTGTTGGCGAGAATCGGCCACCGGTTTATGCAACACCGGTCATGTGATCCACGTGAAGCTGTGACAGAGTGTGACGCTAGCGCAACAGGGCGCAACCCGTGACATAGACAGAAATTTCGACTCGCGTTTTGCATGGCTGTAGATGAGCCTAACATGGACGGCCTTCCGTCGAATACATTGGACCAGATTCACCCGTATCATATACAACTCTCCTCATAGAACTCGGTGCTTTTCTTCCGTCTTTGAATCTGAAGGCTCTGAGGACTATCGCGTTCTTCCTTCTCTTCCTACTTCTTCTCGCCCTACTCCAAATGACTTGTCGACTCTTGTACGAGATGGTCACTTTCAGATGGCAGAGGCGGTGCGCGATGAGCTGCTGAAGGATGGCATCGATATACCTCTCGATACTATCTATGAGAACGCAGCCCTGTGGGCGGTGGGTGCTCTACACCAAGGGAAGTGGAACAAATCGGTTCCAATGTGTCGCTGGCTAGCCTTATACCCCGAATATTCCGCAGCGCTTAGGCAGCCATTCCACAAGATCTGCCGAGTCTTGCTGGAATATCCTGCCCAAAACGTGCACTTGATTTACAGGTTTGCTCAGGTCGCTGCTTCCAAGGGTTACACTGAAATGGTGCAACGTCAACTTCTGCCGGTTGTGGCGAAGTATGGCAAGGCATCCATGATAGAAAATCTCAGGATGATGTGTCTCCCACCTAGTTTGCCTGAGCCTGCTATCGACGACGACGATTGCTCTGCTGTGTTCGAGGAAGACGCTGCACATGCCCATGAATATACCCTCGCGCTACCCCAGAGCAGTGCCCCCACCCTTTCACCGCTTGAATCCCTCCATCTTCTCATTCGTTCGAGTAACTACAATGACGCCAAACACCTCCTCATCGAACTCCAATCTCTACAGAGAGACATACCCCCTTCTCCTGTTTTCGAAAGAGCTGCTGTGCTGGCACTTCAACAACCTGATTTGTCCGAAACTGAACGTCTCTCTGACTTCAGGCTCTGGTTTTCCCTTGTCCCCACGTTACATGAAGCAGGCGAATGCAAATTTTACGCCATTCGCCAGCAAATCTTCTGGGCCCCCGCTACCAATCTCCATCTCATTATAGAGTTCGGATTAATCTCTGCGGCTAAAGGTTATGCTACGCTCATGAATTCTGTTGTCATTCCTGTTGTTATGCGCTATGCGCCGCCCGAAGTCAGCCTGAAATTCGTCACAGAATACGAGGCCAGGCACCTGACTTCTATCAGATCCGGCCTTGCCAAGGACCAAAGCTTAAGAGGCTTTTCGCTTCTAAAGTCTAAAACCATTCGGGGTATAGCAATTCGACATCTAGCTGACGCGGGACATTTCGATGCGGCAATGCGCTTGCTTCCAGAAGGAAAATTAAAGGGGTATCTCAACATCCACACTTACCAGACTCTTCTTCACCGTATAGAAAAGACAGGTGATTCGCAGTATAGTGAATACATCCACACTCTCCGGCGTACTTTAGCAGAGATTGCCGTTGACCACGGTGGCATAGTCGAAGCCGCTGACGAGGCCAATCAAGCATCCCTATTCATTACTGCCGATGCTGTAAAACTGGACATGCCATTACCCTTGGCTCTCAGATACATCAAAGCAGCACTAATGAATCACCAAGCGCTCCCTCACCCCAATACCATCATGGACTTCATGGTCTTGTACACCTCAACAGGGCGCATGAAGGCTTTCGGACTCCTACGCAGGCGTGCGTTCCGAAGCAGCTACCACGCAGCCGCTCTATGGATTTTCGCAGAGATGGTGCTGAACTATCGGAATGGACTTTACCGGGACCTTCTACAGAACTTTGTTGACAATTTTTTCCTCGCTGGTGTCCCACGAGCAGAGGTATTACGTGAACTCCGTTCAAATACCCTCTCCGCCGACAACGATGACGATTCTCACCTCTCCGCGACTGCGGCAGCCGAACCTATTCCCAATCATATCCGTATCTTCCCTACCAGAGCTCATTGTTCCCTCGTCTGGCAGTCCCTCGCCCAACTCACTAAATCACCACACCAACTTAATTCCCTCTATGTCAAGCTACTTCACTTCGCAGAGAACAAAGGGCACGTAAACGACGATATTTTTCCTTCTTCCGGCTCTTCCAGCCCACCTCTCCTCAGTCCTCCCAACTGGCAGGTAACCGCCGAGAGTTTTACTCCCTTTATAATGCGTATGATGCGGAATTCTGGCGCGTCTGCAGGAACTGGAGTGTTGAAAGATATGGTCAGCGTAGGCTTGCAGCCTACTGTGTATCATTTCACCGAGCTGGCGAGATACTATGCGTTCAATGGGGAGGAGAAGAAGGCATTCCTTGTGCTTGACAGGTTGGAGAAGAGGCTTGAAAGGGAGGAGAGAGAAAAGGAGGCGCTGGAAAGTTCGCGAGCACAGAATATGGAAATAGATGCAGGAACGTATGGAGCGCCAGAGGTGATGGAGGGACAAGCAATCAATAATCAGGCATCCGATTACAATGAGCATGCCGCTGAAGGACTCAAAGAAAGTACAGAAACACTGGAAGGTCTTGCTCAGTTGCAGCACCAGCCTGATGCAACTCCATCTAGTGGTAAGTGTCTTTAAAGTGCATCTTTCTGAGTTAATTATTCTCATACTTCGATCCAATACAGAGCAGGGACAGGAGATGTCGTCGCCTTCTCCATCTCCCGACGCCAACGACCCGATTATTGCCTACGAAGCAATTGTGGGTGTCAGACCTGGAGCACGAAAAATGCCGACAAGTCAGAATGGCTCACCGACTCCCACTACTCCTGTCCTTGCCTCAGATGTGCCTCCGAGCCTTCGCTCATCTGCGCGTCCTGCACCGCCCAACCCCTCCAAGCTCCCAACACCCGACTTTGTTCTCTATGTCGCTCTAATGCGTGCCTTTCTCGGTGTACACCAGCTTTCCGCGGTTGCCGAGATTGCCAAACGCCTCCAAGCTCGGTACCCATATGTTCGTGGCGCCAATCACTACCTTGACAAAGTCTATACGGACTGGGCGACGCTAGCGGCAGCTGAGAGCCGTCGGAAGAGGAAGAGAGAGGGTCGTCCGACGGCAAGTATCAGATGACCAGGATACAGCTTCCTCGAGAAGTGATGTGTGGCAGCGTGCGGCGCACGTATGTGGAATGCGACAGTACTACGGCCGCCAGATGAAACCTGGAGCAGACATTGCCATTGAAGGCTGTACACATATGATAGACTCTTGCCAGTCTTGCACTTCAAGATACTTATACCTACCGAATACCATCAGAGGATGGTCTCCGTAGGCTAAAAGGCAGTCGCTTTGGAGTCTTATAGAATGATTCTTGGCTTAGAGCAACTATATTGACACCCTCAACACAAGCACAAGCAAGATATGGGGACGATTTATGCTTAGGGCCAAATCAAACCTGCTGATTGTCCCTGAAGCTTGAATAAATTCGACCGAAGCAGTGAGCAGTAGTGGACCTTTAGAATTGTATATTTTCATACAGTACCGACACCTGATGTATCTCGCTCTCGTGCAAGCAGTAATGTAGAGTGTATAGACGCACTCTCTTGGCTCCCAACCGACCCAATGACCTAGGACCTTATTGCTCTAGCCGTTTCCCGAGAGGATTTCACCACGATATCCATATTGTCAGAAAGCTCGTCAAAATCAACTTCTTCCTTATCTTCCGTTGCCTGACTGATGGGGTTTCTACTTCAAATTCTTCATACTAGGCACTGAATTTCTCCGGCATTAAGTGACAAAAGTGTCGGCCAAGATCACAGTCTATGAATTTGAATGGGCTTTCCATCAAGCTTCATGGCTCTCCTATTAGTATAAAAGACGGTGAAACTCGTTGTAGGTTCAAGCCCTCTGAACTTGAGAGGCGTGTTGAATGCGTTTATCTACCACACTACAGATGCGAAATTCGCTATGGAAACAAAGCATAGGACCTCCATCGACAGTCTAACAACACCGGTGTATAAGTTACTCCGTGATTAGAAAAGGTATACAATATTTCATTCTGCTTCAGAGACTGCAACTGTCATAGACATCTACTACAAATTACATCGACACCGAAGCGTAGCCGAAGCTTGTCCCTTCAAGACCTCGTGCCAGAAGCGTGAATTGCTGAGCTGCTTCGCGTGTTTTCTTCAGGGACCTTGAACTAATCGGCGAAAAAGTCAGTACGCATAAGTAAACTGGCAGCTGATAAATCGAGCGGACCCTAAGATAGTCTTCATGAACCGTTCCTTATCCTCCGGTTTGGCTTTCGAGGGCACGAAATTTGGCTAGGTTAAGGACCGGTTCAGTAAGGGAAAGCGAAATCTTCAATCACGAACAGTCATCGCTTACATCGAATAGAACGTCCCTCAACCATATCTTCGACTCTTCTACACACCTCGTTAACATGGTGGAAAGCATCTCAATTAAATTCTGTGTAGCACTACGAGGTGCTTGACCAGCTAAACCAGTCAATATCGCTTGCATAATTGAGCGCCCATGCGTCGCAATGAACTGTACGCGATAAGGCTCTAGGTTCGCATGTACATATGACCGATGAATGAATGTGCTCTGTAAGGTCATGTGTCAGCGATTTATGACTCGAATGGACAAAGTTGGATTTACTCGCCAGGAAATTGCAGGCAGCAACTAAGGAATATCGCTCCTGAAGCGTCAATGCACGGATAGAACATTGCACGAGTGTATCCAGTGCACCTGGTGGTAGCGAGTAAAAGTTTCCAGGAAAGATTTGGGCGATCTAGCCAGCCAAGAGAGTGAGAAATGGTGGTTCTATACAGAGAAAGAGATACAGCATACCCTATCTAGACACAGGAAAAATTCTTGCACAATATCAGGGTTCTTCACCGCAAAAGGTAAGTCATCAAAATCAATAGACTAATCATGAAGGAACCGACATTTTCCATGCCACCGGCAGTACCTAGCAATGCCAACGACGTGCTCAGGAGAACAGGAAGAGCCCCCGAAACAACAATTTTTGCTTGCTCTTCCATCTCAGCTCTCGCTCGAGCATTTCTCTTCTCTCTTTCAGTATCCTTGCCTTGCAGAGGCATCGGCGGCGGCGGACTGAGTTGATTAATCAAGATCCCAGCTAAAGTTAGCCAGGATGCTGTCACCTGTCGCTGCATGGCGAAGCACACGATCTCCAACAGGGGCGGCGCAGGGAGAGTAATCAATGTGGCATCGGATGGTAACGATGTTATAGATTTCACGAGGTCGCCCAATGCCTACATGAAATGATGTAACCTTCAGTTTGACCCAATACACTGAATCCGACAACTTACCTGAGCAATGTCAAAATCTCCGAAAACCTCTATACAACCCCGTATAGCGCTCAATATATTCTCTCTTAACTGAACCATCCGTGGATCCTGTCGGGCCTGTTCAATAGCCGCCAGCTCCTTCTCGTCCTCGAGACCCTCTTCAAAAGCGGCAGTGATGCCATCTCCGATGGCATTTGTGCGCGTGAGACCCTTGGCCACGCCAGTCAGAGTTTCGATCTGGAGAATAGCAGTTGGTCGTGCTTCTGCAGAAAGCTGTTGAACAAGTGGATCGGTGGATCAATCTAAGAAGGTATGATCCAAAAGGAGAAATGTACACACCGAACCAGAGGGACGGAGAACTTCTGCTAACTTCGTGATTATTGGGCTGACTATGACCTAAGTGAGAAAAGATCAACCTTGCAGGGTCATGTCGGTGCGTACAAAACAACTCACTTCAACAGCAGAAATCTCTTCAGAAGGGGGCAGAGCCTGTATCACACTCGCAATCGATTCCAGCACCTTGCTCTTCTCCCAATCCTATTCGCCAAAAGCTCAGTACAATCGCGACTGCGATTTTAAAGCAAAAATAGCGAACTAACCGGCACCTGTGCCAAGCCTGCATGCAGCTCTGCGAATGCTCCGATTTGAGGTGCAAGAGCCTTTCGATTGGAGTCGCATAAATTCCGCAAGGCAGAGGCTGCCTGAAGACAAAGGTACTGATCGGGCAGTGCTTGCACGACGTAAGAGAGCACTGTCATGAGTAAATTCACTTTGGATGGTGCATTTTCACTCTCGGAAGCGAACCATGACGCATACGCGCCTAGCAGAAGATAAAGATCACGTTCAGAAGGAAACTAGAAGTGCGACAAGAATATTCACCTATGAGACTCAAGGTGGTCCGTCGTACACGGCTGTGACCTGTCGTGGGAAGTCGACCAAGGATTTCAGGTGTAAAAAGTCGGTGGAGTTGGGGTGTTGTGTCGTAATCCAAAGCCTCTTGTATTGACAGAATACAATGTAGTGTAGCTTCAATGTCCTTAGAAGGGAGTCATTAATTAAAATGAGTACAGAGGATGTTTCGAAGCAAAACAAACCTCCCAGACGCGAGGCTGTCCTTGGCCTACCGAACCCAAGCGCTCTGCAACATCATTTACGAAATAGACAATCATATCATCCCGAATGACATAGTACCTATACAAAACATATACAGCCTGAAAGCAGAACAATAAAATAGCAAGCTCACGCATTAATCAGAATATCTCCGACATCTCTTCGATACCTGGCCAGAAGTCAGAATTGCCCGGCGGCAGACAAGAAAAGAGTAGGACGAACACTTGAAACTTGTCCACCTGGTCTATATGTCCGAAGAAAAAGATTGAGTTTTGTTAATTCAGTAGTGAAACTAAAGTTTCACCTTTCGCCCACCCATGCCCAGGCCCAGGCCACGTAATCTTCCTCCTCAACACCTTGACAACCTCCACATACAGAGACTTCGCCACCCCGGTCTGATCCCCCATCTCCGACTGCTCCGTCACAGAAGAATCCTCCTCTCCTCCCTCCGGTATATAAAAATCATTACTCCACAACGCCTCCTGTAGCATATACCAAAACCCAAGCGTCATCTCGCTCACTTCCTCATCCACGCCGTAATACCCGGGGAATCCGGTGTACGAGAGCAAGAGACGAAGGAAAGCTTGTGTTAATTGGCCTTTGGTCTGAGTACAAACAGACGCGGAGACGGTACTTGGAATAGAGGAAGGAAGGAGTGTAACTGGGGCGGAAGAAGCCATATTCGCGGCAAGGTAGGTGGTGGAGTGGTCACCTAAAGCGGAGAGTAGTTTACAAAGGGAATGCGAGACTTCGTCAGCGAATCCTGCTTGGAGCGACGAGTCGACTATACGGGAGCCCGCAACGTTGAGCCAGAAGAGAAGTGGCTCGGTGAGGATGCGTGTGCCGGAACCATCTGATAAGGCGGATTTGGACATGATTTCTTGCAGGGCATCTGATGCAGCAACGAATACTGAGTCTTCCTCTGGATTGAGGAGTGAAATTAACATCGGGATGAGTGGAGTGAAATCGCTGAGTAATTTGGTGAGCAATGCGATAGAAAAATCAAAGGAGGTTTATTCACCTCGTTGGCAGTTGCGGTAACCATGCTTGGAAGCACTTCATTGCGGCCAAAACTTCGTTAGTTTTCGTAGGTTGGTTTATCGAAGACTTGATCGCTTGGACGACCATCGGCGTTGCGTCCATCATGCTTTGCTGCATTCGGGATCTAGCCTATACATGAATTCGTTAAGCCAATCATGGATCTTGTAAAAGCTCACTTGCTCTGTCCCAGTAAATCTGCTGTGCCAATCTCCTCAGCCACAATAGCAAGGAAATCCAAAACATGCTCCCTCGAGGCACCATTTCCTGAAAGTGATGTCACACACCCGAGTATCCAGTCGGGCCAGCGTGTAGGGTGTTGTGGCACAAGTTTGAGGGCTAAAGAGCATAGCTAAAGCGAAGGATATCAGAACGAAGAAGTTGTTGGAGAAAATGGATGCACGAACGGAGACGAATAGCTTGCGGAGAATAAGTTTGGATTTTCTAACAGCGACGGAATGAGAAGTTAGCTGAACCAGTAGATCTCTCAGAGATTCTGAATGTTCCTGAGGGAAGAGAGCCCTATGAAACTATTTGTTAGCGAGAAGTGACTCCAAAGATTCTTGAAGCGATTCAAGGTGCTTGTGAGATAGTCCCATGCGAGATCTATTTCTATCCATCTGCTTCAAAATTCCATCCTAACCCTTGAGTAATCGCATGCAAAATGGCCCGTCTTGGCTTTGCAGTAGAAATCCAGCTTGCACTCACCAATCTCTGGCAATCTTAACCTGAGCACTTTCACGATATCTTCAGTTCCAATGCCTCAACAACAATGTTCGCTTATCCAAAACGTACGTATGTGCACCGAAAAACTGAACGTTCTGGTCCTGGTGATTCAGAAGCGGAATAACAAGACCCCAAGCCTCCGGAAGCTTTTGAATATCGAATAATTCTTGCTGAAGACGTCGTAAATCGTCTGCCGATGCATTTGGATTGGGTGCGCCGTAGGCTTGTAAAATCAGCTAGGGGGCGAAAAGGTCGTTAGGCATGTTAGATTGGATGTCCGAGGTCGTAACTGACTTGGGAGGCGCGCTCGATATCGGAGGGCGGTAGGGTTGGAAGAAAGGTGACATCGGACATTGTCTAGGTTGTGGTGTAGGCGAAAGAGATTACACAAAGTTGTACAGCGTTCCGAAAGCTCATCCCACAAAGACTTGACTTTTTCTCCATTAAGTAGACCTCATATAAAGGCTTTGGCACCAGCTCAAAGCGTGTATTCCGCATACAAGTACATATGTCGTCGAATTCAAGTCGTATCGATAGGAATAACCAGCGCTCGCAGGTTCAGGGCCTTATATCCAAACAGCGCGTCAATAACGCGTCTAAAGACAAATATTTTCTCCGGAGGGCTTGACGAAATACAGATGCAGGTGAGGAACACAAATCCCAACCGTAAATGCGAAGGGTCCACTCAAATATATCGACATTCATCAAAGGAATCGTTGTCCGGAAACATGATAAATGTTACTGTGCCTCCACTTTTCATGGTACTTCGTATAAAGTTCCGCCTGTAGTCCTTCACTCACTCATGAGCTTCAGTCGTGCAGACGCACCGATCCATAATTCCGGAACGTTAGCACCAGTTGTTTTTTGAAGCCAAACTGGATATACTTATCAGCTTGGGTTTTGTCGAGAGATACGGATGTGCGCCTTGTCGATGTGTCCGTTAGCGAATCTTTATCCTAGCCACTGTAGGCCTATAGGGCAAGATTGTGTTGGGTGTATTCATAATCAGTAACTTACAACGACCGAGTCGACCGCTGAGTCCTGACGGTGGCACCAGTGGCAAGGAAGATGATCACGTGCAATACGTGAAGGGCGTGGCGCCAGGCGCGCCCTCAACTGACTCTAGTCGCAGAGACATAACAGGTCTCCTTTACAATGCCTCTCGTTCGCATCGAAGTATGCGACTTCAAGTCCTATCGGTAAGTTTCCCTCATTTTTGACGCTTAGAAACAACCTTAAGCGCGATTACACTAGAGGACACCAAACAATTGGTCCTTTTAAAAACTTCACCTCCGTTATCGGTCCCAATGGCGCTGGAAAATCTAACCTCATGGACGCGATTTCTTTTGTGCTCGGCGTGAAAAGTGCACAACTACGAAGTTCCCAACTGAAAGATCTTGTTTACCGCGGCAGGAGGCTGGCAAGGGAGAGCGCGGGGGATGGCTCAATGGCTATGGACGATGATGAAGAAGAGGGCGAAGAAGAGGGCGAAGGTGAGGGCGAAGGGACAGCAAAGAAAGCTTGGGTCTTGGCTGTATACATGGATGCTGAGAACGTGGAATGGAGATTCCAACGAACGTAAGGATCTTCGTCCTTGGGCTTATACTGAGCTCATGTCTATCACAGGATATCGGTCACCGGTGCTTCCGAATATAAACTCAACGACAAAACAGTCACCTACTCCGCATACAATGCAGCACTCATCTCTCACAACATCCTCGTCAAAGCCAAAAATTTCCTCGTCTTCCAGGGAGATGTTGAAGCAGTCGCTTCGCAATCCCCACGCGAGTTGTCGCGTCTCATTGAGCAAATTAGCGGGTCTTTGGAATTAGCAGCCGAGTATGAAAAGGCAAAGGAGGACCAGGAGAGGGCAACGGAGAATGCTACCTTCAATTTCACCAAACGTAGGGGTATTGCGGGCGAGATTAAGCAGTATAAAGAGCAAAAGGGTGAAGCCGAGAGGTTTGAGGCACTCTGTCAGGAGCGGGTGCGTTGCGCGTCTATTGGATTTCATTTCAACCAGTATTTCTGATTCTTAGTACAGGACGCGCTGATTCTACATCGTATTCTGTTCAAACTCTTTCATATTGAAGAGTCGATCGAATCAAACGCGTACGAGATACGAACGCAGAACAAGGCTTTAACGGGCCTACGCCAGGAACAGCGCGTGCATGATGAAGCACTCGAAGAGGCCAGGACTGAGCAGGCTAAAGCGCGCACCTCCGTCATGCAAATGGAAAAGAAGATTAAGAAGGCGGAGAAAGCTTTGGACGCTAAGGTCAGTCTCATCGTATCTCAGGCGTAATCTTCCCCTAATTGGCTCGTATCTCTTCAGAGGCCGGACCTTGTGTCTACGGAAGCTCAAATTACGCACTCCACGCGAAAACTCAACAACGCGACGAAAACGAAGGAAGAGGTTGCGAAGACGGAATCGGAGTTGAAGGAGCGGGTAGATAATTTACAATCTGATCTTGAGAAGGTTAAGAGGGAAGCAGATGCTGCTCAGGGTACGTTTATGCTACATGGCATCGGCCTTCATCCCTAATGACCTTCCAGAGGCCCAACGCAAGCTCTCTCAACACAACATGGCACTTAGTGAAGAGGTTCTTGAGGAATATCGAAGGCTGAAAGCCTCTGCAAATTTACTCGCGATCGACGAACGGCAATCTCTCGAGAAGCTCGCTCGCGAAGACAAAACTGCCAGTCGAACGTTAACTACGCTCCGTGAGAAACAGCAAGAATTAGAGGAAAAGAAGAATTCAAGGACGGAAGAGGTTAAGACCCAGACGGCCAAGAAAGCTGAGGTGAGTTTATTGGAACTAGCCATCGCTTGTCCTGGTCGTCTTCACATATATACGAAATTTCCTACAGCTCGAGGAGAAGATAACGGGATTGCAAGCTGAGCTGGGGAAAGCGAAGCAAGAGCTGGATAATCAGCAGTCCGAACGGACAAGGATTTCGTAAGTTCTTTGTCATTTTTCTCGAGGACCTGTTGCTGAGCATCTTATAGTCAGTTAGAAGCACAGGCAAATGAGAAACTACAGCATATCTATCAACAACTTCTGCAGGCTGGAGTGGATAAACATGAATCTGAACGAGAGAGGAAATTGAAGGAGACCCTGGCTAACTTGCAGCGCATCTTTCCTGGTTGGTTCCCATCGATTCTCTTGCTTCGAGATCTTTCTCCACTGACGTTGTCCCGCGTATCTAGGTGTACGTGGAAGAGTGATTGATCTCTGCAAACCGGCACAGAGAAAGTACGAGACTGCCGTTTCGGTGGTTCTTGGTCGTAACATTGATGCTGTTGTCGTCGACGAGGAAAAAACTGCTATTGATTGCATTGAGGTGCGTCTTCAATCTCAACGTGCGGCACCATCTGATAAAGGTATTTTTCGTTCTGATGTAGTACATGCGTAATCAACGTGCTGGCCAAGCAACCTTCATTCCTCTCGATACAATTCAATTCAAACCCATCAACGATAAATTCCGATCGTTTGCAAAAGGTGCACGGTTGGCGGTTGATGTTATTCAGTACGAACCAGCTGTGGAGCGCGCGATGCACCATGCATGCGGCAATGCTTTGGTCTGTGATACAATGGAAGTGGCGAAGTATGTTTGTTATGAGAAAGGGCAGGAAGTGAAAGGTACTTGGTTTGTTGTCCGGAAGTCTTAGAACCTCCTTGGATTGATTGTGATCATCGCTATAGCTGTCACCTTGGATGGCACGATCATACACAAAAGTGGTCTCATCACTGGTGGCCGAAGTACTCATGGCAGTGAGAAGAAATGGGACGAGAAGGACGTGCAAGGTATCGTTGGCCTCTCTGCAGTCCAGTGTTTTGTAAATTTGACTCTGTGCCTTTTATAGGACTGGAGAAGTCAAGAGACTCGCTATTCGCCAAATTGCGAGACTTGGCCAAGCAGAAACCCCGAGGGAAGACGGACGAGAATCTGATTACAGAAATATCTCGGTTAGAGTCTAGTATCACTGTCACGAGAGATGATTTAGTGCGCCCTATGATTTTCGGCCATGTTCATGTTGTGATAAATTTTTTTGCTCTAGAACGCCTGCAAACTCCGGCTAACGGGTCTCAAGGAGGAGCTCAGACATATTGAGAAGGAAATTCAGAAGAATACCCCTGAACTCAAAAAGGTGAACCAAGCTCTTTTGCATAGCTGAGGTTGTGCATGGCTGACACTATACTCCCGACCGGCTCCAGGCTCAGAAAGCTCATGATGCTCTCGTAGCACAGATCGCCACCGCATCCCAGACGGTGAATGCCGCAGAGGACGACGTCTTCAAAGCTTTCTGCCGAAAGATCAAAGTCGCCGACATCCGCGAGTTTGAAGAGCGTCAACTCAAACTTGCTCAGGAGGAAAGCGAAGCCAGGTTGCGGTTCGACAATCAAATCGCACGGCTGACTCACCAGTAAGTTCGGCTTCGGCTTAGCATTGTCCAATCCTTGACCTCATACAATCTCTTTTGAAAGGTCGGAGTACGAGAGTGAAGCTCTCCGCGCGGCTACAGAACGCTTGTCTCACTTGCAAGGCCTGCTCGAAACTGAACAAGCCAATTTGGTCAGACTGAAAACCCAGAAGGAAACGATCCAGCAGGAGATTTCTGATTCCGAGGAGGCCATTGGGGAGCTGCGAGAACAGTTGACTGCACTTCAAGAGGCTTTGGAAGAGAAGACAAAGAATGTTGAGCAGGTCAAGCGTACAGCATTGAAGGCTTCGAAAGCGTTGGAGCATGCTCTCAAGGAGATCAGTACCAGGGTGAGACCTTGTTTTCTACCCAGTCTCCGCGGCGTTGTCATAGATTGATATCTACCTCACTTTGTTTAGAACGACGAGATTGAAAAGTTGGCCTTGGAACGGTCCTCAATCTATCGGAAATGTCGGTTAGAAGAGATCAAACTTCCGCTCCTTCAGGGCAATTTAAAGAATGTTCCGATGGAAGAGGTAGGTGTACTCGTGTTATCGAGAAGTATTCGCCGATCTTGATTTTCCCGATATTAAGAATCTCCGAGATGAGGTTGCCATGGATGTTGATGAGGACGAGGATGGCACACAACAACCGAAGAGTGTGCAGGATTATGGAATTGAAGTCAATTTCGAGGCCATTGATGATGATGAACGGCAGGATGGTTCGGCGGAAGCGCTTGCCGAGTTCGATACCTCGATAGCGAAACTCAATACTGAAATTGAACGCATGGCACCGAATATGAAGGCCATGGAGAGGTACGAACTTGTCTCGGTGCAACCTGGATCATGTAACTGATGCGTATCACTGTTTAGACTTGACGATGTAGAACAGAAACTCGCGGAAACAGAGAAGGAGACCGAAAAGGCACGTAAGGATTCTAAGACCGCTCGGGACAAATTCCAAGATGTCCAGAAAAGGAGGTGGGCACTATTCAATCTGAAAAGGCTATACTGGCTGACATACACCATTCTAAAGAGCGGACCTCTTCATGAAAGCATATACCCACATCTCCGACTGCATCGATCAAGTCTATAAAGATCTGACAAAAGGAAAGGCTGCGCCCATGGGTGGTGTAGCGTACCTGAGCTTGGATGACTCTGAGGTACTCGGTTCCTGTCTGAGTTGATTTTCCGTTCTTGACGTGTTTTTCATCACATAGGAACCTTATAATGGTGGTATCAAATATCACGCGATGCCTCCTATGAAACGTTTCCGTGATATGGAACAGCTCTCAGGAGGAGAGAAAACTGTTGCCGCCTTAGCTCTGTTGTTTGCTATTCATAGGTCCGTATACACACACTCTGAGAAAGGGCTTCGTTCTCAACAGCTTTCATTATGGGGTAGTTATCAACCTGCGCCGTTTTTTGTTCTGGATGAAGTGGATGCTGCGTTAGATAATACCAATGTCGCGAAAGTAGCCAACTACATCAAGTCACAGGCCTCGGATTCTTTCCAGTTCATCGTCATCAGTCTGAAAGGATCTTTATATGAGCGCGGCGATTCACTCGTTGGTATTTACCGCGACCAAGACGTGAATAGTTCTCGTACTCTGACCCTTGACGTAGGTTACGATCTCCATATGATTGCGATGAAAGCGACTAATAAGTGCTTTTTGACAGCTTACTCAATATGACGAATGAAGCTAATGCTGAGGCTGGTCTACGGATTTCACGGACTTTCGCCATCTCCGTTGTAATGTTTTTAATGCTTGCTCTACTCGCTGTCGATGTCATTCTTCTGTATTAGTTTTATTTTTATTTGATCCAATGTAATCTGTTATGTACCAGCTCTCATAGAATACAACATCGGTATTCTGTATTTTGCGCCGTCATTATACCGGTGTGTCCTCTTGATTCTCCTATGTTTCTGAACTTGACTGGGATCTCATCAGGTTTTCGTACGATTTATTCTTATTATTGATGGACTTCCAATGGTGTACAGTTTTTTGCAACAGCTCAATACATTTCCATGTTGGGGACGGTCATTCGTAGTGCTGTATTCCGACTTGTACGGCCTGTGATGGTAGAGTTAGCTAGCAGTTTGTTCTACTCACCCCCGTATCTCCATTCGTTGAAGTATTCATTATGCAGAAGCTTTTAAAAGGGCTGTGTTCAAGGTACTCATTATCAAAACTTCCTTCTACTTGTTTTGTTCTTGCAAGGTCATCATCAGCCGTTATGCGGGGTTCAAATTTCGCGCAAGTTTTCGTCTCTGTGTTCTTCATGAGTACATGGGCATCTGTCATTCTACAACGCCAAACTCCCATCCCGGGCAAGTCGGATACATGATGAACTTTTCTAATGAATGACATTTACGCCTTTCGTTCTGCAGATTGTGCTAACGATTGCTTGAGCACTACGGATCTCGACGGCTGTGATCCCACCAACACCACCTGTCTCTGCAGCAACTCTGCAGTCGTCTCTGCTATTGAGACCTGTATCAATAATACGTGCGATGCTGCAGATGCTGCTACTTCCCTGCAGATCATTCAAGATTCTTGCAACGCCGTGGTAAGTAACACCTTTGCTTTGTCATTTTGGCCGCGGGTTGATCACCGCAATGTCACCTTCCATTTATGATTTCTCTAGGGCATACCAGTGTCAGTTTGATCATCTGGAACTGCTTCAGAACGGTTTTGGATTTGAAAGCATTGCCTTGGATATCAAAATTGTGGTATTCGTTTAGTATTGTACCTTAACAATTACGACCTAAGTGGCCAAATTTATGGATACTTTGTTACTATGTGTAGTATTTCTGTAGAGTACCCCCTGCCGCCGCCAAAAGTCCCAAACGTTTGACTCATTTAAAAATTCTTTGTGTGAGACGTGGAACCAGACCCGCAGGAACAACCATGATCACCAGTCTTGCAGGAACATTTACCAGTCGAATCCACACTCTCGCCTACATGAGTGGAAGCAGGCGCCGGGCGGGGGGAAGAAGACGGAGGCAAAGAGGCGGCGACAAAGGTGGAAGCAGAAGTGGAAGTAGAGGTGGAAGTAGAGGTGGAAGCAAAGGCGAAAGCCAAGCTGGAAGCGGAGGCAGAAGTAGAACTAGAAGCAGAGGTGGAAACAGAACTGGACGCAGAGGCGGAAGGCGTGAAGGAAGCGCCAGAAGAGACCGGGACTCCGCTTCCACTAGGCATTCCGCTCCCACTAGGCATTCCGCTTCCACTGGGCATTCCACTTCCGCCATTGCCGGCGGCGTCGTTGTTTGAGTTCGCCACACCTCCATCTTCGGTGAGAATAGCAGCGGCAGTGGCAGTGTACGAGGCAGTAGTATCGATACCAATCGAGAGCCACATCAAGAGACCATCAGAGACGTCGTCACCGAGGAGTACGTACTCCAGGACAGGGTCGATGTCTTCAGCTTCCTCGGCAAGGATACTGTCGTCTTCGTTGGTGGTAAGTGTCTGGGTATTAGCGCTGTAGGGTTCTACGGTTTCGACGGAAGTAATCAAGTCCTGGTCGAAGAACATCTGACCGACGTGGCTGACAGTGTCACTGGTGTAAGTGCCGTTGGCGAATGCGGTACCATTCTGGTGAGCCATAACGTGAATGTGGCTGGTACGTCCGGTGTAATGGCCAGGGAATTTGCTGAGCCATTGAGCGACACCCTCATCATCCGTCTTTTGGATACCACGAAGGAAGGTACTGTTCTACGCAGACCTTTAGTACAGAAAATGAAAATCAGATAGAGAAAGGCATACCAAGTTGCTTTCGTCGTCAGAATTTCCGTTGCCAGAGGCAACGACACCAGCGTAGACGCCACTAGCGTTAGCTAGAGTACTTATCAGTGCAAGACAACTCCAGATAACATGCCCTACATACCATGCCAGAAGTCGATGTAAATATCCGGGACCGGTTCGCAAGTGCTGACATCAATAAGTTGGACGTCGACATATATATCAACACCCTCCTGATCTTCACGGAGATCCCAGCGAACGTATTCACCCTCGACATCTAAAGACAAGAGTAGGTCAAAAATAGTCCTCGAAATGTGTCGAGAAGCTTACAGTAAGGTCCGTTAGTGACCTCGGGTTGAAGCACACAAGAGGTGTTACTGCCGAAAAGAGTGGCAGCGTCGGTGTTGTTGGTGACACCAGTCAAATTCGACTGGTGGCTGGTGGCCAAGACAGTATCAAGATCACGCTTGAAAGGAACACCTTCAAAACTCAAGTTAAAGGTCTATCTCTCGAAAGTGAGCGGAAGAGATGACATACCACTGGTGAGTGCACGGGCAGCCCTGAATTTGTGAGCATTGGCCTCGCGGCGAGCTTTGGCTTGATCGTAGACACCTCCACGCCTGCTCAGCTCTGACTGACAGCCAGCAAGGGAGCGCCTAGCTTGAGTCTGGAACGCCTGGCGCTTCATAAACTCAAGCGAGCCTGGGGCGTGGTGGGGGTGAGCAGCTGTCATTCCAGCGAGGGAGACAGCTGTCAAAGCAGCAGAAACGATAGGCGGAAAGAAGACCATGGCTGGATAGGTTTCAAGAGGCTAGTTCTGTTTTACGAGTGAAGAGAAGAGATGAAATCTGACGTGTGGAGATAAGCTGAAGCTCTCCTGACTTTTATACGCAGAAAAACTTCCTTTCACCGCCCGATTGTGTGGTGCATGCGCAGCGGTCAGTGACTAGTGAAGGTCTGAGTTCGCTGCGGGAGAGCGAGAACTCGGGTGATAACACCAATGCATCGAATGAAATTTGTTGCAGAAGAGAGTCGTTTACTTTGGATAACCTGGTGATAACCCCAGGGTAGAACGTTTGAAGTGTATGCCAAGACATAGAAAACACTACCTTAAGCGGATGTCTCAGCGTGGAGGATTGCGTTGGTTTTCTTCGTCTTATTACTGCGGACCACGATCGACGAATCACAGACGTCCTATAACGCGAAAGATCGGTATATGAACGTCAGAGACAATCTGACCCCGTTTCAACCCCGTCTAATCAATTTTGGAGCCTGCAAAGAAAGGGATGGTAAGTTAGCCACGATTAGACAGTAAATTTGCGCAGGGAACCTCTAGGAAGTTGGCTTTAGAGAAGCCTTTAAAGATGAATCCGAGCTCGAATTCGAATGAAGGTAACAAGTAGCGGCCTGTGATGGCGCAATAGCATTTAGCGCTCGGGCTGACAGTCGATCGACTGAAGCGCCCAACTCCAACGCCGAGGTCACATGGCTCAGCTGCAGTGGCCACAGCTTGGCACTGGCCGACTCCGGGCTACAGCCTGCTAACGCTGACGCATACTTTCAACGTTAAATGCAGACTCGAACTGCGGGTATCCAGGCAATATTCCAGATAAAATCTATCCATACTAGTGTCAGTATTGTATTCAATGAGGCTTCAAGGAATTGCAGTTGCTGCCTACCGTGATTCCAATTTCAGCTGTGATTGCTTCGCGCTCGATGTTGGAAGCGCCTAACTAGCAAGACCTACTGCAGCCAAGCTAGTGATGATAGTCGTTCACTGCATTTAGAACAAGCTCGCGGTGGCTCGCTCGAGCTGACGCGGTTCAGAGTGCACGTTTGTCCAGCAGCTGTCATACGATAGGCAGGACCCTACAAACGCTTTGAAAGCGGCTTAAAACCAGAAGATACGTACATGTTTCAGCCGTTACAATGAGTTCATGAGCTCTTGAAGGGCTCTTGTGAATAAAGAGTCGACACCGAGATGGCATCGAGACTGGCAAAGATTTCGACATCAAGCAGGATTCTATACATCCTGCAGCTGTACATTCGAAACCAAGCCTCAAAGTCCACGCAGGCCTTCTAATTATCATGAACAGTGATAGTGAATGGCGTGCCCCCGATGATCCTTGATGTAAAAGCGGCACCGTTGAAAATTTGAAGAAAAATCCCCCAAAAGTACACCTTGAACGTTGCAACGACTTGTGCAACGTGTAATAATACTGAATGGAGCACTAAGGCAGTCACTGTCCTTCAATTGCAATGATATTCGGTGTAAGCATTGTAAATCTGGTGATGGCGGCTGTGGCAGGGAGTTGGTTTGTATGTTGTTGTTTGAGCATACGTGTCTTGCTGGTCCTGCACATTTATTCCAACTCCATTTCAGTGTTTTGCGACACCTCAGCCATTTCCTTTGGCGATACACGATAAAATGCTTGATTTCGAAGACGTTGAAGAGCGAGATGGTGATACTCCAAATATCTTGAAATTCTCGTCGTATGACTGACTTTTTTTCGAACTTATAGGTGTACGGCTATCGTGGAACGTATGGCCGTCTTCTCGCATAGAGGCAACTAGAACTGTTGTCCCGATATCGGCTCTTTATACACCTTTGAAAGTACGAGCTGATCTTCCTCCAGTACTGTACGAACCAGTCGCCTGCAAGCCTCCTTGTCGCGCGATTCTCAACCCGTACTGGTACGTGTCGTGTCATGGAAGTATCTTACATTACTGACAGATTTGCAGTCAAATAGATATCAGAGGAAAACTCTGGATTTGTCCTTTCTGTCTTTCCCGAAACGCTTTCCCTCCACACTACAAAGATATCTCCAACACTAATCTTCCCGCCGAACTCCTACCAAAATACACCACCATAGAATACACTCTCGCTCGCCCCGCTCAGGTCCCTCCTATCTTTCTCTTTGTTGTCGACACATGCCTTGATGAAGAGGATTTGAAAGCTCTGCGCGATGCTCTCGTTGTTAGTTTGAGTTTGATCCCTCCATATGCGCTCGTGGGTTTGATTACCTTTGGTACTATGGTAAGCATTTATCATAACTCGCCTCGCTTTGCACTGATTATCCTGCAAGACTCAAGTGCATGAAATTGGCTACCCTGAGTGCAGCAAGTCCTATGTGTTCCGTGGTGGGAAGGAGTACCAGCCCAAGCAAATTCAGGATATGCTCGGGTTGAGCTCTCAGAATCGCGCGGCTCCTCGTCCAGGCCAGCCGCTGCCCCAGCAAGCATTTGGTGCTGCCCGTTTCCTCCTTCCAGTCCAGCAGTGCGAGTTCCAGCTCACTGGGATCCTCGAGTCTCTAACAAGAGATCCTTGGCCTGTCGCCAACGACAAGCGTGCCTTGCGGTGCACCGGCGTCGCACTGAGTGTGGCGGTTGGCTTGTTGGAAACCACATACCCCAACACTGGAGCACGCATTATGCTCTTTTCTGGTGGACCGGCTACTGAGGGACCTGGCATGGTGGTCAGTAACGAGTTGAAGGAGCCCATTCGGTCACATCACGATATCGATCGCGATAGTGCTAAGCACTACAAACGCGCAACCAAGGCGAGTCTAAGATCCTTAGGCGTTTTGTGCGTTAGCTTATAGCTCTACACAGTTCTACGAAAGTCTTGCTAAGCGCGCGTCCAACAATGGTCACGCGATCGACCTGTTCGCTGGCTGCCTCGACCAAGTCGGATTGCTAGAAATGAAGTCAATGCCTAACTCTACAAACGGTGTCATTGTCTTGTCCGACTCGTTCGCGACGTCCATCTTCAAACAAAGTTTCTTGCGCATCTTTAATAAGGATGATCAGGGTAATCTCCAAATGGGTTTCAATGCCACTTTCGATGTTCAGGTATGTGTGCTCGTAGCTCTTATGAATACGCTATTTACTTAACCTTCATGTAGACCACGAAAGAGCTGAAGGTCTCTGGGCTCATCGGACACGCAATCTCTGCCGGGAAGAAATCGGGCTGCGTCGGTGAGACGGAGATTGGTATTGGTCAGACCTCTGCATGGAAAATCAACACTCTCAACCCACGCACGTCTGCTGGTGTGTACTTTGAGGTGGTTACGCCCGCCGGACAACCTCTTCAACCAGGGTCTCGGGGTCTCATTCAGTTCGTCACCCACTACCAACATGCTTCTGGCCAGCAGCGACTTCGGGTCACCACGATCGCCCGCAACTTTGCTGAGGCTGGATCGCCGAGTATTGCGGCATCGTTTGACCAGGAGACTGCTGCCGTGCTAATGGCTCGGGTGGCGGTGTTCAAGGCGGAGGTGGACGAGTCCCCGGATGTCTTGCGATGGGTTGACCGTATGCTTATCCGGTTATGTCAAAAGTTCGCGGACTACAGGAAGGAGGACCCTACAAGTTTCCGATTGACAGATAACTTCAGTATTTATCCTCAATTCATGTTCCATTTGCGCAGAAGTCAATTCTTGCAAGTCTTCAACAACAGTCCCGATGAGACCGCTTTCTACAGGTCAGTAATGATAGTGCATTACTCGTTATTACTGTTGTTGATGCTCTTTCTCCCATAGGCACGTATTGAACGAGGAGGATGTCAACAACTCTCTTATCATGATACAACCTACGCTGATGTCGTACACCTTTGACACACCGCCCCAGCCCGTTCTTCTCGACAGTGTCTCCATTAAGACAGACGTTATACTTTTACTCGACACCTTCTTCCACATCCTCATCTGGCACGGAGAGACCGTCTCTCAATGGAGAAAGCAAGGTTACCAAGACCAGGAAGGTTACGAAAATTTCAAGGAGCTTTTGGAGGCGCCCGTCCAGGATGCGCAGGTAGGTTTCACCACTATCCTGTACTAGTATACCAAGCCGTGATGTAACTAATTCGGGGGGTTATACTTCTATTTCTAGGATCTTCTTGTCGAACGATTCCCTATTCCGCGGTACATTGTCTGCGATCAGGGAGGTAGTCAGGCTCGGTTCTTGCTCTCGAAACTTAATCCGTCGACTACGCACATGTCTGCGTCTATGTACGGATCCACTGCAGCTGCGGGCGCTGGTCAGGCTATCTTCACTGATGATGTCAGTCTGCAAGTGTTCATGGAGTACTTGAAACGTTTGGTAAGGACTCCTTCCTTGTTTCGCCAACGCGTACGGAAATTGATGATTTTTCATCAGGCTGTCGGGGCTCAGACCAACTAAAAACGAACTTTTAAATGAAAGAATAATTTTACGTTATTTGCCTCACACATAGGTAGAAGATTTCCCCTCCGCTTTTTGCGATATGTTTTCTGTATTTATGTCGATGTTGTGGAATATGGAACCACTGTGAAGATGATGAGAAATGGGTTTGTCCAGCGGGGTTGAGTGTTGCGTGGTTATCGCTGGCTTTCA
This sequence comes from Neonothopanus nambi, assembly GCA_003987895.1. Lineage (NCBI taxonomy): Eukaryota > Fungi > Basidiomycota > Agaricomycetes > Agaricales > Omphalotaceae > Neonothopanus > Neonothopanus nambi. The sequence continues at coordinate 70,864 of RCHF01000010.1, forward strand.
CCGTGTGTTGTGTCATGGTGTCGTAACAGAGCGAGCTCCTTGAATCGGAGTGTCCGTTCTGCAACGGACTGGTTTGTATGCTGGTGCGCTGACGTAGAGCTGTTTGACTCGCTTTTTGCATTGCGTTGTTTTAGCTGGGCCTGTCCGCGGAGGGACGAGCACTACGGACTCGGAGAGCATTTGACGTTTTGTTTTCGCCTCAGAATGGCTAAAGGAATGACAGGCCAGCGCTAATATATGTATTACAGATACCTGCCGTCTGCTTTAACGCTGGAGGCTCCATCTAGATGTATGATAAGCACCAGGTGCTTTTGTTTCTTGGTTGGTCATGCTGACTGTGATCGGTCAAGAACCACCCCAAATTGCATTACTAGATACTGTGCATTGTACATTATCTTGTCGAGATGTATATCAAGATGTTCTAGTTGGTGCCTCTCGACCTTGAACAGCCCGGTAAACTACGTCTACTACTAACATAACATACCAGCATGATCCTGCCGCTGTCTTTGTGCAATTTTGGCAGGACCCTTTCCAGTTATCGCAAGGACTCGGATAGAAGCGCGCATGACATGGGAGTGAGGGCCCTTCTTTGGCGCTGGCGATAGACCTGAGGGAAGTAAATATGGGAATATTGTTAGAGAGATCGGCTTGTGAATCCAGATCCGATGAGCTGTAGTACTTGCGTGTTTGCATGGCTAACATTCTGGAAGCCGGTTTCATTGTATGCATATCTGTGCTTTGACTTCTAAGTAACAGCATATGTCCTTTATGTTTTGTTGTTTTTTTTTTCTCTTTCGAAATTTGTACTTAAAAAGTAGTCATGCTGAAATCAATAGGTGTCGAGCGATGTTTCTGTTGGAAAAAGAAAAACAATGAATAAAGGTACTTTTCTTTGCACAGAAAGGTGTATATATTATTATCGATTGTTGATATGCTTGATTCACGGCGCCGAATTCCCGTTAACCGTACAAAGTGACGAAAGAAGCACCCTCTTTCAATCCTATTGGCCTACTAGAGCTTACCGCCAAAACCTCCGATTCACGTCGCAGACACAAACATTTGGTGAGCTCTTGAATTGGCTTTATGGCCATGAATGCAGCAACCAAGCTGTGAGAGTCTAGCTGTTTACATTCGAGTTTTTGAAAGTGCCGAAAATGGAACTGAGATACTACCTAAGTAGTGTTACTGCACTCTTACTGCGGCCGATCCAATTAAAGTATAGCAGGGATCGTCGTGTCATATGTGTGAAGCTGACAAGATTGAATGTAGCCGGGAAGCTTCTCAGTTTGAGCTATGCTGTGGCACTGGATTTGTTCTCTGTAGAAGTGGTGGAGGTGGAATGTTAGTGTTGCCGCCAGTTGCAGCGGCCTCCGCATGAGTCAAAGCGAGATCATGTCAATGATGCCATCAGAGAGTGTTGATGGCCGTGATCGGCACATAGAGATTTTGATTCCGCATTAGATTCCGGCAAAAGATACGGCGCACGGACTTTTCAGTTTTCAGAGGAATAAACGTACATCTAGAGACATGGAAGGTCGGAAACTGAGCGGAAAACTCAATGTCAAGATGTCTCCAATAATCATATGATTCATAACTGTGCAGGCAATGTCGTGCTGAACATCCGGGGTGACAGCGGCAGAGTACGCGCTATTGGCTTGTCGATTTCAGCTTGATGGAGTGAATAGCTTGGCTTGAATGTACTCGGGGAAACAGCAGAGTGAGCTTTTACTGTTCTCAATAGCTGGGGCCCTGGCCGCGGTCCGAGGACAAATGCGTCTGTTTCGCCGCCTCGTAATTTACTGTGCGTCGTGCGATGAACTTGGCGCCTGTTTTGTCCCATGGGTCTTGTTACTAGTAGTGGTGTTGTTCAGTGAATGGAAATGTGGTACGACTGAGTACACACCTTGAAAGTGGTGCGATTTGGATTAGTTGAAACAATGATACGACTACGATCTCTGCGAGTCTGACTGTGCCGCGGCACGTCACCAGATCGTCTGTAATAGAGGGATCTAAATGGAGACTAAATCTTCGGTCTTAGAATCGTTTGTTCCTCTCGTCCGCAGACCTTCAGAGCTTCGGTCGCAGTTGTTTTCGTGATTCCATTTCTTTTCCTTCGAGCTAGCTTATGGCCTGGTGTTGTTTCCAAATAGACGTCTATGTCGGTGTGTGAACGCAAATCAATTTTGGGCAGTGCTGCGGCATTTACCGAGATATAAAAGCGGAGTTTTGTCCAGTCCTTGCCCTGTTTACTTATACCCCAGTCCTTCCACGTCCTTCCAAGTGTTCTTCCATTTATTCTCCACCCTAATCAGTATTGGTGATACGTGTACGTTCTAGCGACTTCTTCGTTGTTCTTCCAGTTCCTAAATTGATCTTTACTGCTCTTCAATAGGTCATCACTATATATATAGTTCATCTGTCACCTATTTCACTTGCGGAACGTGACCACCCATGACACCCTCAAACTATTCCATTAATGAGGAGAGGACGGAGATGTTAGACAAGCTTATTGATTTACCATTGAAGGGCTTCCAAGAAATGTGAATACCCTCCATCGTTGTCTCTCTCATTGAATCCATAACGTCTTTTAAAGTGATGCCACACCTACCTCTGGAATAACCTCCCTCCCCACACCACAAGGGAACGAACCTGCTACCCTCGATGACCCTATATCCCCTCCTGAGTATGTTGCGTTGTCTCTGCTCTCTCGGTTTCGTTGACGTCCATGTCGTCTAGAACAACACCGACCGACTTCCCATCATTCGCTTCTATGCAATGCCCTGGGGCCCCTCGCGTTAAGGATCTCGATTCTTTTACCGAGGGTACAGGCGGTAGCTTTGATTTCCTTGCTGGTGAAGATTTCTACGAAAGCGCTCCTGCACTAAACACGTTGTCTCTGTCCCTTCTTCCGCCACAGGACACTTCACTGTCCATAGAGTTATGGAGGGAGGATGTATTTTACCACAGCCCCAACTCGACGCAGCCGCCATCACGGACAGACTACTTGACCGACTCTTCCTCGTCGTTAGCGCATGTTAAGCGCCCACGGTCTGTGGCTTCCGATGATGTTGCTAGACGGACCAAGCACCGCTCTCAGTCTGTTGTATCTCCGTACTCAGCAATAACGTGCTTCTATAATGATACAGTAGCACCTGCACCAAGGGCCCGACCACAGTTGCGGCACTCGCGGTCACTGCCTTTACGACCCGACTGACGACCGATATCTCCATATTTAAGCGTCTTCTATATCACCTGCAGTCAGCCAGGACTATCTTTTCAGCATATCTATGCTCAAGAATATTGGGAGAGGAAACGGAACCATGCATCTCATTGACATTCCAATATCTATACCACCTCATTCTCATTACTCAGCTAATGCCTCTGGTTGCGGAACCCAGCTACGCTACGATACACGTTGTAGGGGCAAAGCGCATATGGCAATTACTTAGGCACAGATTAGATAAGCTTCATGTACTTATCTAAGATCACACGGAATAAGATGATACCTTCTATTTATGGAAATAGATTAGATTAGATTAAATTTGAGTGATACACAACGCGTACATGGGTACAAATAATGCACAAACACAGCGGTCACGTTTCTTGTGCGATCGCTTGTTGAACTTGTACCGTCGAAGTGAAACCTAGCTTTGATCCCTCGTCGTTGTTGTCGATTTCCTTTTCTTTTTCTTCTCAAATACTATGGCTCCTAGGTCTACCATTTCACTTGAAGACCTTGGCGGTCTCGTATCAACGCGGTTTGAAGAAGCCCAATCATCGCTCGCAAACCATAGGAAAAATTGTGTTGCGTTATACAAGCTTCATGTTCAGGCGGCCAAAGTTATTAAGAATGGGAGGCTTGATGGAGAGCTGGCATTTGGAGATACATTCATCGATATGGTGAGCCGCGTTGTGGTGATGAAGAAGGGGGTATGTGCGGATCGGATTGTTAGGTTTATTGGAGGTTATGTGAAATTCGTGAACGATAAGGGTATGTCAATTTCTTTAATGTTTGGATCCCGAGCATGAAATTTGCAGTATATTTATTACATACATAATATCTGCGTCAACCAGAGCTGGAAACACCGCTGACAAACCTGTTTCTATAGTCATGGAAGAACGCCAGTCGCAAGAACAAGGCACCTCTGCTTCGACCGCTGGACGTATTGCGGACGAAGAGGAGACTTTTGCAGCAAGATTCGTATCTCGACTTCTTTGTTGGATATTTCAAGGATTTACAGCCAAGAACAAGATTGTCCGTCAGAGGTCTGTTCAGATAGTATCTGAAATGATGTCGAATATTGGCGAAATTGAGTCAGTTATTTATCCTCGCTGTGTTTTAGACGCTGATACGAATTACATATTATTGTTATTTCAGCGAGGATACATATAATCTCCTACGAGACAACCTAATCGAGCGTATATGTGACAAGGAACCATTAATACGAGCTTACGCCGTCATCGCTCTTTCGAAACTTGTCGGGACTGAGGATCCGGATGAAATACAAGAAGGGGAGAGTACTATTCTCGACCTCCTCCTCGAAGCTGTCTGCTTCGATGCAGCCGCGTAAGCCGACTCGGTCTCCTTGTATGCACATCGGACTGCAATCTGATTCCTATTTTTTTATCTAACAGCGAAGTCAGACGCGCAGCTTTACAAAATCTCCCCCTTACCCCTGAGACGATCTCTATCATCCTAACGCGGGCTCGAGACACCGACACGATCACGCGCAAAATGGTATACTCATCCGTCCTGCAGACAAAGCTAGACCATCCTCGACGGTTGACTATCGCACAAAGAGAAGAGGTCGTCAAGGCCGGGTTGGGGGACAGAGAGGCTGCAGTGCGAGTTGCTGCTGGGAATGTGATGGCGAATTGGTTCGACATTGCTATGGCTGAACCTGATCCCCCAGGCGAAGAGAAATCTTGGGAAGGGGACGACGGAGGGGTTATGAAAGGTTTTGCGAAGTTCTTGGCATTCTTTGATGTGGTGGGACCTGGGGAAGCTGTCGCTGTAGACGCAATGTTGTCGGTGCTCACTACGAGACCTAACCTTGCAGATGTCTTTGTGTTTTCGGGTGAGTTTTCTTTTTCAGTTGTCGTGTTTGCCCGCGCTGAAGGACGGAACTTGCTATGTGCTGCAGACAGTTTTTGGGAAGCGCTCACGCCAGAATCCGCCGTCCTTGCCCGGGTCTTCGTCGAATACTGTTTTGAGACAAAGAATGAGACCAGGCTGGAGGCTGCGTCGTTGCCTGTGGTTACGGCCTTCGCGTTCCACATTCAGGAAGCGTATAACGCGCTTCTGTCGGTCTTGCAAGAAGCGGAACTTTTAGGATCTAATGACCCAGATGACGAGGAGAGCGAGGAAAGAGAGGAAGAGTTGGCGAAGAAAGAGGTTGTTCTAGGTGAATTACTAAGGATTGCGCTAAAGTTGGACTACATGGACGAGATTGGACGGCGCAAAGTGTTCTCAGTTGTCAGTAAGTGGCTTTTCTGTCTCGATTGCTTCAGAAATTGAATGTGTTTTCCAGAGGATATGTTGACGCATCCTCAATTACCTCCTGGGCTCATTGAACGCTGCTTGGATGTTCTCGATCACATCCTCACCTCAGAGCGGGAGCTGATCCGTATTGTAGTGGAAATTATTATCGAACTTCGGGACGACGATAATGAGGAAGGAAATATTGATGATGATGTGGGTCTTACTGTTCTTTTCCTGCAAAGATAGTACGATGACATACCCAACGTTTAGAACGATGGTAGCCGTTCGGATATCACCCAGTCTACATTCAGCAAGAGGGACAGGTCAATACAAAGAAAGAAAGAACGCAGCGAGATGTCACCTGAAGAGCGACAACAGGCGGATTTAACCGACCTCCGCTGTTTGACGCTTTGTATCGGCATGCTCGAGCGTGTTAACGGGGTACGCTTCAAGCTACTCTAGCCTCACTGCAGAACTGACCTTTTTCTTCTTCTGTAGCCTTTTGAGGATAACTCGACTTTAGAGGGTATCCTCAGCGATTTGATCGTACCTGCTGTCAAGAGGAAAGAGATGGCATTGCGCGAAAAGGGTCTGGTCAGCTTAGGCTTGTGCTGTCTTATCGCAAAGGTTAGCAGGCTTCCGTGAATTATGTCAAAGGGCTTACGGACTGATTAATTACTTTCTCTGCTGGTAGAACATGGCTATCAACTCGTTCCAGTTGTTCCTTAGCCAAGTACAAAGTGCACCGGAGGACTTGAAGCTCAAGGTGTTGCAGGTGGTGTTCGATTTAATGATCATGTACGATCATGAGTTTTTGGGGAGGTCTGAGGAGATCGTAAGTCCCGCGTCCCGAAGTTTAAGTCGTGACAGAGCTTTGATACCATTCTCTTTTTTTTCCTTTTGCGACAGTCTCATCAAATTATCACTTTTCTTCTGCAAACCTTGGACTCGGAGGAGTCGCCTGCTGTTCAGAATGTGCTGGTTATTGGCATCTGCAAGCTTCTTCTTTCAGGGCAAGTCACCGACACAAGGGTACGCTTCTTCTCACTGTAAATTTGGATGATTTATCAATGCATATTCACAGGTCCTGATCAGTTTGATACTCACATATGTCTCTCCTGCGACGCTGGAGAACTCGGAATTGAAGCAATGTCTTTCATATTTCTTCCCCGTTTATTGCTACTCGTCTGCAGCGAACCAAAGCCGTATGCAATCGGTATGAAGAGTCGTACTGTTTCTGAAGATTATTAAGTTGACTCCTGGTCCTTCAGATATTCACCGCGGCTTTTGACCACGTCTCTAAAGTCCACGAGCAATTGGAAGAGGACCAGCAGGTGATTTCCCTGCATCAAGCTGGCCTTTTGTTAGTAGACTGGACGGATCCTACCAAGCTAATACAAATGTAGGCTGCTCATTGACTTTTTTCAAGCACTCGATTGAACTTCTTCCATAGACCGGGTGCAAAAACGCCGACACATAATAATGCACACGCCAATCTAGCTGTTGATTTACTTCTTGCTTTGTATGACTCAGATCGTGATGGTACGTGTTCCTGGATCATGATGGAAATCTTACCGATAATTCACTTCCTTTGCAGACGAGACTAGGAAACTGTTTTGCCAATATCTAGGGCAGCTGCAGATATCGTCGAGCGGCTTAGACGATCGGATAGTCCTCAAGCTTCACATTCTTATTGACAACGTCCAAGAAGTTCGTCAAAGGAAAAGTTTCTTCTTCCTGGTGGAAAACTAATCTAGTTTCGTTATAGCAATGTCCATTCGATAATCCAGCACTGGATAAAATATTCAATCGGTTCAAAGATCGGTTCAAGAAGCAATTTGGTCAGCAGCTGGAGCAGATCGATCCCGGCTGTTTCGTGGACGAAGATTTTCAAAAGTTCTATGATTCAATTGGTATGGAGGTCCCAGAAGCAACGCCGGTGGAAGAACCTCCATCAACCCCGGTGCTGCAGGAACGGTATGTTTATTCTCGAGTTTGAGAGGGGTCGGTGTCGCTAACAATTGGAGGGCGAATCACTAGACCTTTAAATGTTCCTGAGACTCCTCAAATATCCGCTAGGTGAGGAACAAATTTACTGATGTGTCGTTCTCTGGTCTCACAATGCGTGGCTTAACCAGATCTTCACCGGAGTCAAGTCCAAGGAGGGCACCGGATGCTGAAGTTGAGAAATCTTCTCCTAGACCAGACAGGTTGGTCATAGACTCCCTGGTTTATCTATTACGTTTCTGATTTCCGCTGGTGCAGCCCTGTGGAGGAGCCTTCGTCTCCCCACTCCAACCCTGTCCCGGTGACGCCCATGAAGAAAGGATCCAAGTAGGCCCTCTACTATTGTCTTGCTATACACCTTATCGAATCTTTGAACAGACGCGTACGCTCGATGCCCTCGCCATCGAAACATCAACCTGCCTCTCCAGTACGAAAACGGCGCGGTCAAGTTAATCGGTAAGCTACCTCGCCACTTGCATAAATTTTTGTATGACCGCCCTGATCCTCAATGCTCTACCCCATTTTTTTAAGGAAAAGTGCAGTTGCAAAGAAAGCTACTGCGCAAGCATCTGTTCCAGTCGGAAAAGGTAGACCCGGACAACGACGTCAAGGCGTCCGCAATACACGATCTAAGAAACAGCTCCCGGTATCGTCGGAGTCGGAACAGTCGGGAGAAGAGGAGCTTCAATCTGCAAATGCAAGTTCTGGCCGCCGCAGAGCACCAGATGCGGACTCAGGGCAAGATTCTGAGAGTTTTTCGGAAATTTGATATTTTGGATCTGCTTTTTTTTTTATCTCTAAGTTATAAAGACCTCTGTTATTGTCACTCTTGATGTTTGTTTTCTTTGTTACAAGTAGTTGTATATCACTCAATAGAGCCTACATGCATTGGGATGAGTTCACAGGCGTTGTTATACAAATGACCGTTATAGGAGTACATGTGTGCTAATACCATGTAATTGAGTGGGTGCGTATATGGCTCAATCCTTGGTATCTCACATAAAATACGGAATCATAGTAGACCAAGATGCATTGGCTACTCTCCTTGACCACTCTATGCGATCTTGACAAGTTTCCCTCTTCCTAGGATCAGTGTGAGAATCCAGCTGTCTCCCCATACCAATATTCGCTACCGACCCATTTTTAGAGTTAGGGTGCTTCCAAAATCTCCACTTGCGTCTGCACACGTCTCGCCGCACACCACTGGTAGTGCTACCAGCCAGATTCATGTTCGGCTCCCTCGTAGAGGCAGACGCGAATGGGAGTCTCTCCACGAGAGCTCCATCAGTGAAATGAGAACCCGTTGAATAAGCAACACTCGTCGTCCCTCGGTCTTCCCAAGAACACCTCCGGTCTATGGAACGGGAAGCCTGAGGGCGACTATGACTGGGGGTAGGTATGTGCACCGGGTTGTGTATCGAAGCCATTGGGGCTACAAAGGCCATCGGAAAGTATTGTAAGCCTATCGATGCAAGTGAGAAGGAAGAGGGAAGAGTGGTGGAGGTATTTCCGGTGCCATTATTCGCTGGCGGAGTCTCGGAGACCAGAGGATCACTGAGAGCGTCCCCGACAAGGGTAGTCGTGGTGCTAACACTGGCGCTTCGACTAAGCCTGTGTAACGTCCCTAGCAGTTCATTCGTTGGCTCGATACGTGGTGCCGATAACGAGGCTACCGAGCTCGATAGGTCGGAAACTGCATCGAGCTGAGCCTGAGGGAGAATTGGGGTGCTCGAGTCCATTGTAGAGAAAAACCGGGAGAAAAGACAGGTGGAAGTTCTGCCAGACCGGGAAGTGTCATCGATGTTGCGAGATCCATTAAATACCCTGGCTCCGAAAGGTCCTCGCTTCCCTTTATGCCAGGTGTCGGTCTAGTTCTAGAGACTACTCCGCATTATTTCCTCTGATAACGGACTTCGATTAAATTACCGGACCAATGACAAGTGGAATAATGCTGCATAGGTATGAGTCTCCAAGATTGCTGCGAAAGTATGTCCTATGCGTGCGCAATCAGTTACACCACCTTGAGTGACTGCCCCAGGATGAGAGGCTCAGCCTAGGTCTTTGGTAGCCCTCGAACTTCAGTGGCACGACATTTACTTGGACATGGATGCAGTACTGCTCTACCTTGGAATTGCTGATCCTCGGCGCTCGCTGAACTTGAGTAATATTGACGTCCAAGTTTGAAACCGATCTAACCGCCCAAAATGTAAGTCAGTCCACAGAGGTCCACAGTCCTACGGAAAAGCATGTGACCGGTCCAAGCTGGAGATACCACATACTTTAAATTTATACTTAAAACGGCCATAGGCTGGGTATGTTGACTTTCAACGTTTCAACCTCAGAGTCATATTGAGCATTGTTCATCCTATATAGAAGTCAAAAGTAGCCTGCATGGGTTGTTGAACAACCTACCATAACAGAGGTTGACATTGAATTCCAATCTAAAATGACCACTTACAACCTATCTTGAAGTTCTTCTACTCTTGAGTAAATATCTGTGAACATTACCCAAAAGTCAGTTGAATGCTCTTTCCTTTTTTCGAATCCGTATAAAAGTTTAAGGAGGCTGTCTAAGCACAAAACTTGAGTGCCCAAGGGATGACTCAATCCTGGCTCGAACAGGAGACCTTCTGTGTAACACATACCTCCAAGCTATGTTAGACAGATGCGATAACCAACTACGCCATTGAGCCCATAAATATCGGTTAAGTGATTGATAACAGCCAAAGACCAAGAATACAAGTGAATGATCCCTTGTTGCACGGCGCACGCTTCCTTATCTACTGAAAACTGACTCCTCCTAATCATCTCTTCACTCTTTTCATATCCCCACCATCCATATCCATGCCCGACTGAAATTCCATCCCTGATTCTTGGTCGTGATGACCCAAATCCAACCCGAATGGCTGCCTAGTGCTACTTCCTCCCGCCGACATCAACCCCATACCTTGCATCGGCCTTCGTGAGTTTTGCGCAGAGTTTGAATTTGACAATGACCTTTGAGTGGTTCGAGTCAATGAGCGCACGCATTCAATCAGACAAATTGTGTTTACCGCATCGATTCCATAGGTCTCTTCATCCCAATAACTGATGAGGGCTGCTGCATCTGACGTGATTGTTGTGGATGTCCTTGCTTGCCGGACTGCAGACATACGGTCAGAAATAAATGAACACCATTAATTCTTTCAACTCACCACTTCTGGTGGGAAAGCGAATCCTCCCCTCCTCGAAGGAGGTGCAGGTGTTGACGTTGCACTAGCATTCATGCCATTGAACCCACCAGAATTACCATTACTGTTCATAGTCGGAGGCCGCTGCTGTTGCTGCTGTTGAAGCGGCTGCCTCATAGACGACGAACCAGACGCCTGCGCAGGAGTAACCACCCGAGTCACATTGACATCCTGTCGGTATCCTTGTCCGGATGTCTGGTGCTGCGGTGGGCCCATACTCACATGTTCGGCCCCAGATACAGACGAAGATTGCTGTTGCCTCCCTGACCCCGAGCCTAGTATACCTCGGTCTATAGACGATTCACCTCCACTTGCACTCGTGTTCCCGCCGGTCCCCAAACCTTCCTCAAAATCGATTGGCCTCCCCAGGTCACCTTCCCCTAAGTCGACCGTTGCCAGAAACGCGTCGTCGTCCGACCCAAACGTGAACGAATCATCTCCGCCTTCGCCACCATTGCCATCCCCGACACTAACATTGAAAGAGTCATCCTGTACTGCAGGTGCAGATTGACCACCTCGAGCAGCTAGCGGAGAGAATGACACCTTTTTACCCGCTGCTCCTGGCCCAGGGCCAGGCCCTTGTTGTTGTTGAGGTTGAGGCGGAGCTTGGTGGGGATGCAGGTGATTAGCAGGCGTTATGGGCGTACTAAGTCCGTTCAATATTGCTGCATTCCTAGCTGCGGAGCCCGAACGTTCTGCAGATGGTCCCGCTCCGGGTGTCGACATACCACGGTTTGATAATGTGTTTCCTTTTCCTGCAGGTGTCGATGCAGCAAGAGGAGATGTGGAGTTGGAAGATGTGTCTGCAAGGTTCTTGCGAATGTGAGGAGGAACGGAGGACAAGGGTTTGGACGGCTGGTTAATGTCTTGCAAAGGCGGTTCGGATTTGATGATGGGAGTAGTTTTGTTGACGGGAGCATGCGAAGTGCCAGAAGTAGCACTTGCGCTGGAGTCCGCTGATGCAGTGTTAGAGGCGGAGGCGGAGGATGTGGATGAAACATTAGGTTTAGGCTCAGCAAATTCGGGTCTTCGATGTAGTTGACTTTTGTCGAATTTTGGCTAGGGCAGAAGTGAACAAGAATTGTCATTTACTCAAGGGAATGCTACGCACAGGATTGACTTTGACCTTCACAATCTCATTGGTATATGCCTTGTCATACAGACAGTTTCCCAGCAGGTTGCCGAAATTACGCAGAGCGCGTTTGAGACCATCAGTCACAGCTTCTTTTTTGCACTGCGAAAGATAATATAGTTAGAGCATGACTCGAATAGCGATCAACCCGACATACCTTATCTAGTGCCGGCCCTTTTGTCTTCGAATTTTCTAGTAGCCCATATCCGATATCTTCATGATAAACACCATCTCTCAACGTTACTCTGACTATAGCAGTCACCCCTACAGAGTATCTCCTCGTTTCCTCATTATAATCCACAAAGTCCGTCGTCAAATTCACCAAACTCGAACTCCACCCATTGAACCCGAACACTTCATTGGCGAGATTTATGATCTTCCATCCTTCCGCATACACCAGCTTCGGACCGCCCCCTGGTCCGGGTCGTGTGGATATATACTCCGGCCCTAGTTGTTGGTTCAACTTGGCCTGAAGAGCTGCGATCTTCACAGACGTAGCTCGCGAGAGATCCATGTAGGTTGGGTCGTCCTCTGTGAGATCGGACACCAATTTCATTGGCGGAGAGGCTCCATGCATATTCTGATTGAAAGACATTGCGCCGCTGATTACGATATTCTCGTTGTGGTTACTGCTCGTTGGCCAAGAAGTCATAAAATTGTTATTGTTGAATGTCGGGTTGATAGGCGCCCCAAAAGGACCTGTTGAGCGAAGCTTGAGGGAGTAAAATTGCTCTAATATATGCCCACTCAGAGCACCTGCCATCAAAGAGGCAGCTGAGGGCTGTCGAGGTGATGGTAGGAGAAAACCAAACAGAGTTGTTTGGCTCCGCGTGCTTCGTGTGCTAGCATGTGATCGTCATGTGACAATAGGCAATGACTCATTGCACTGCCACACCAGGCCACTTGCGAATCATTCCTTCATGACTCGATGTTTGCCTCCACGGAGCAGAATGACGACTTCGTTAAAATTAGTTAAAATTCATGACTAGCGTAGCGACAACGTAGAGGTATCCTTAGTACTGGCCGCGCCACTTCCAACTGCACGTCCGAGTCACCATATACCGTTTAGCCAGTGCGAATTTCTGATTGGCTGGCGTCGTGTTTCTGTCCGCTGTCCGTATAACTAGCAACAAGCTAGCAATGTCTGAGCACGACGTGATTTTAGACTAGACCAGCTGCAGGAAGGAAAGCATCCCGAGTTATAGTTTGACTAGCGAAGAGCTTGTGGGCCGGACTGTCACACAGCGAAAAGTTTAGGAAATTCACTGAGCGCAAGAAGATCACCACTCACAAATTTTACACAAACCATTTCCAGTCGGTGGACTGGGCGTAGAGGCCATCTAATGCAATAGCAACAACGGGGTCTGGTGAGGCCACCATTGTACTACGTCTTCCTAAAGAGGCGTTAATGGGGATGTGTATAAATCCCTAAATCAGGAATGTTTCTGCCGTACTGCAATCTGCGGATAGGTGCCGGTCTTGTATGCCATTTGTGTAGCAGCTGAAAAGAGCCAGCCATAGATAACAGGACTGACCTCCGACTTACTGTGTTCCTGGTACCATAACAGAGATGCACACTGACAATTCCAGCATAGACCTGGGCAAACAGTGACAGACTTACCACCCGGCTGGGGAGCCTCCCAATGACCCGAAGCTGAGGAAACTGATTACGTCTGTCGGCCAATGAGAATGTGAGAGGTGGGTGTACTAATCCAATTTACCCCACTTGTTTCCTGAGATCAGCGATGACTCCGGTCAGATCCCAAAACCTCTTGGGCGTATACGAAATTCCGCACCAGATGACCATCTCGACGTACATCAAGGCATCGCGTCCATTAACCAGCACTTCCCACCAGTTGACAATTGATAACTGTAACACCAAAGAAAAATTTTTCTGTTGAGATGATGTGGAACGGGAAAGGTGAAATAAATGATTGTAGCCTAAAACGCACGCTCAAAAACCTCACAACGTCCACCCATTGACGGTCGTGCGTATCCACCGAAGTCAAGACACCCCATATCTCTGTCAACAAATGAGTTAACATATCAGCCCGGAAGTTGAAAAACCAAATACGCCCATATCGAGTGATCGGCGGGTAACGGAAACGCCTTGTGTATCCCTCTCTGTTGGTTGCCTCGCGGCCGGGCACAACTTCTCCTGTAAGAGGTCAAGATCATCAGCAAATTTTAAAGTTTCTCGACGCACTTTCACAACAAATCCAGAGGGAATCAATCGGGCATGGATATCTTCCCCGTCTTCCTTCTGGAAGGCATCAGATATTCGTTTGTCTTGTTCTTGACCTTCATCCATTCATTAACACCTAAACAGCCACAGTCAAGTAGAATCACGGGTCCTCTGTTGACGAAAATGTAGAAGCTTACCATGCCCTCGACCCTTTGCTACGTAAGAACAGTCAACGTTTAAAAGAAGCTAACGCTTCCTATGCGAGTCCGGCGCCGTTGCAGCCTAGTAGGCGTACACTAGAAACCATTACCGGCGAATCAGTTCCACCTTGCCGCTACACATCGAAAGGTACTCCGAAACTGCCAGCGAACTGTACAAATCATCTCGTAACGGACGTCTCGAGGTGCTTCGTGTTCATGCGCTCGTTTTGCGGCTGCAAAAGCCGAGTGAAAGATAAAGTCGATAAAGACCTCTTAAGACAAGAAGCATAGACTTTACTAAAAAGATATATTAGAGTCAGAAAGTGTTGACGAAATTAATATTTTAGGTATTCGGAACGAGTCGAATTCGGAACGGAAGAGATAAGTGGCATGTTGGAGTCAGTGTAATTCCCCAAGAAAAGGAACCTGAGTGGCTGCCATCGCGAAAATTCTCCCTACGCGCTAATAGCTAATAGATTCCTGTCGCAGGCTGGAGTCTAATATCCGAAGATGGTCGGTCCCTCAATTGTGAGCAGAGAAAGATCAAGTAGAAAAGGCTTTGCAAGAGTTCAAGATGATGGGCACACCAGCAGATGATTCTATGAACTTCAAAGACCAGGAATATCACGCAGCTTCAAGTTTGCATGTCTTGCAGCACATTGCACCACTTTATTGAAGTTCTTGTATGCAAGGTCAATATCAATGATGCATATGTTCAGTTGATAATGCACGAACGCGGTAGAACAGTGCAGAACAGACCGGCGTGATAGCGCGTGTCGTGCATCGGGAACAAGAGGCGCCTCAAGAAAATTAGTGACTCGCGTGTTGACGCCGATTACATAAGTGATAGGCGACAGGCTATAGCGCCGGGGGCCGGCACCCGCCTTCACGTGACCCCGCCCGCTACTCGCCGCCGCTCGGCGACATTGAATGGTTCAAGTTCAACGTTGAACGTTGCAACACCGATGGCATCTTTGAACCTGTCCTCTGACTACATTCCATTCAATGTTATATTTTTCAAAGAAAACAAAAACAATTCTTATATGCCTATCTCCCGGATGTGTACTTTCATTGCTACTACCAGCCTTTTCTTTCCGCTATTTCTCAAAAATTTCTTCTGTTTGCCAGCTCTCACCGGGACCGCATACTTGTCGTTCGAAGTCGCTCTCTGAAGCGATGTATGTGCTCTGTAATCTACCCGGAGCAAAGCTTTACGACCTCTCCATCCTTTACTTTTCCGGTGCCTGTGGCTAGTCAAGAAGTTCGACATCTGTTTGAACGAAAATCCACATATCATTCAATCATATCGTTCCATGTCGTCAAACTCCGCATGGAACTTGACTGCACAGTTCTCGAGCTCGGGATTGGCACAGGGATATCCCTGGGAACGTCCGAAGGACTCCTTCGACCCCAGAGCCGGGGAGTTCTTCCGTATTTCTTTCCTGTCGGGCGTGTCCTCTAGCGAGCACGAAGTCTTTGTAATACCTGAGCTCTTCGATGACGAACAGTAGGAGCCCACGTCTCTTACTGAAAGGGGGAGAAGTATTCAGTGCTTTGAAATTTTACCGGATGGAATTTATATCGCCCTCACGAGAGATGTAGGTGAGGAGAAGATCTACCGAAAGGATGGCGCGAGAGCATTTGAAGCTCGGGCTCGGACCACCGGATGAATACTCGGTCTCGAGACCAGGGCGAGGTACCCTTATAATGATATATGTTCAGATGGGCTGTAAAGATTCTCCCGTGGGTCCCGAGTTGCTGCGTCAATTGAGAAATACAGAAGATCTGCGTACGCTGAACAGGAGACCCGTATGGATGTCACATCGTCGTCCACGGTCCGTTCTCATATCTGTCGGGTTCTTATCCACTGCTCTTCTTCTTGCTAGAATCCTCGACTAGGATTCGGCCTCATTGATTTGCAGAATTACAATTCAGAGTACATACTCTCTCCGTTCACCATTTCTCCTTAGGAATTCGAGCAGTCGCAGTGGATTAGGATTTACGAGTTGAATGAAGATGCAATTCGGTTTGTCGTTATGCAGAATGTATTTCTGCTAAGTTGCGGTAATATCTAACCTCTTCAAGTCGTTACATTTCCGGTATGTTGCCGCGGAGACGAAATAGATACCTCAGATTCCATGCCGTATTCCTCTGACTGGCGAGAATTCCTGGCATCTGCCGGATATCCAGAAGTCGTTTCCCCAAACTCCAGAGACAGTAACTGTGAGTGATGATCAGTACACCACCATCTTACTTCTAGATGATGTTCATTTCAAGCAAAATGATAGGTCATGGGCGAAGGCATGGATTCACATGCAACGGGCGCAGGGGATCGGGACATATGATTAGCCAGGCTGCGACAACATGCTAACCAAATGACACTAGAAAAGGCCAGTTGGAGTCACGGTGAGTACTAGTAAATTTCTTGGTGTCTAACCGGAGAAAGTTCGACTATTTGGCTCCTAGGACCTAGTGGCTCCCTGACGGTTTAGGACATAACGTCAACTTCAAGGTGGCTGTCGTCGGTGCTGTCAGGTGCATTTAGCTGGGGAGTGATATCTCCTAGGACTACTTAAGGATTCCTTAGCACTTGAGGTACGATTTCCTATAAAGTTCGTCAGCAATATCAAATTTTTCCCGAAGCGAATACTTACTCCTCAAGACTCCATGGGATTGCGATAAATGCACAATAGAAAATTATGTCCAATCCATTTCCACCTGGCTGGAGTTCCTGACGTATTTCTCCACGGGGAGGGTAACGGACGCGTGAACGCTGCTCAAAGCAATCAGGTTCTATGTAGGACTGTGGGACAAAGCGGCGTAAAGAGAGAGAGATGGTGTGGAATCAGGTATACTGATGATACACCAGGAAAGACGTACTGGTTGGCTATCCAAGCCACCGTTTAGGAGAGTCCGGACATTTGACGGTCCCCGATATCAGAAAGAGAACGCACACAAGGCACACGGTAATAGTGCTCGTTTCATTGCATCCCAACGAGTGTATGCGGCAGAGCGAAGTTTGTATTGTGGGTGAAAGGGCACAGGTAGCACGTAGGAAGCGAAGCCGTCGAGGACAAGAATGCCTTAAACATGCATTGATAACAGGATACAAATTGCATGGTCTATACTACGTGAGCTAGGTATACAGTAATGATGCGGTACTAACGATAGCATGATGGAAACAAGAACCAAACAAAAAAGGATACATATAGTCCAAAAAACCTACTCAGAAACCTAAACTTCATGCTTCGTGTCTCATCGTGATGAACTACGAGATAGATCGTTGTCAGTCGTGAATAATTTCGTCAAATTGAGCAAGATCCTCCTTCGCTCCGAGGAGCACCTCCTGCGGAATTGACATAAGTGACAGCGAGAAAAGTAGTGCGGAAAGGCTTACCGCTACCATAGCTTGCCTGGTTTCGTCCCGTATTTCTTTCCATCGGCTCTCGTAAGTCCTCAGCAGCTCATCGTACTCGTCTCGTTTCCTCCGGTCTTCCCTCATTGCCGTTCGAATGACAGCCCTTAGGACGTATATACCAGCTACCCATTCTACTTCGTCCTTCTCCCACACTGCATCACGCGCCATCATTTCCGAAAATGCTCTACTCATGGCGTATGAGTAACCAGAATTATCGCTATTACTGGAATGCCCCATATTTAACATCCCTAATTCTAGCGCTGCTGCATGTATCCGAGCCCACTGAATGTGGTCCTTCTTTCGCTGCCGATCACTGGCGAGACGCTGCATCGCATCTGCGAGAGAAGAGGATGACGCAGATGGAGAGGGTCCACTTGTAGGGGTGGGATTCCAAAAAGAATACTTCCGAATTTGCATCTGCAGAGCTCGAGGGCCGGCGAGCGGACCAGAGACACCTGCATGAACAATGGAAGAAGGAAAACAGGTAGAGGCATCTAAAAAGCGCCGCAAGCAGGCGTGAGGCTCCCTGTTAAACGAGATTTCTGTCGTTATGGCTTCGAAAAGGGAACCAACGACCGGAGTCAGAGGCGTGTCGGAAGGATTTGCTAGGACGAAAGAGCGAATCATGGATGCTAAGCTGGAGGCATCGATCCCCTGAAGAAATGACTCTCGAAGCGAGGAAGAGGTGATGGGAAGGTTGACCGCCAGTCCGAGTGACGAATGGTGTTGACGCGGCGATTGTTGATTGTGAGATTGTTGGCCGTGAGTCGAAACTGGGCTTAACACTGTAGTAACTGCCGCTGAAGTGCTAGGCTGCACGCCGCCGTACGGTATCGGAGAAACCAAAGTCGGACTCGTAGTAGGTGAAGCGTCTGGCGGAACATATGGCATGATCGTAGATGTGGTGACGCTTGTACTCCAGCTGTTACCCAGCGCAGAGCCAGTGGCTTCACCCGAGGTCGAAGAACCTGCAGCAAAATGACAAGTTAGCCGAATACAAGAGCAGTAAGAAGACCGAGCTCCAAGCCGCAGACAATGATAGCTCCATCAGTACACGTTCAACTCACCTTTCTCCAGCAATTTCTTCATAGATCGAGGCCGACCTTCCAACTTTCTTCGAGTTCGACCCACCGTGTTCTTGAACCAATTGTAAATTTGCTTTCGTAAAACGCTGTCAGATTCGGCGTTGCATCCGCAAGTAATCCCGACACACCTCTTTGAACCTGGGCTCTGCCTCTTCCACATTCATGAACTCATTCGGCAAACCAAAGGTGGCGATGAAGTCAACAGCCTTTTCCAGCGCGAATTTCTTTGCATCTCCCCTCACAGAACCTTGAGTTCGACGCTCGAACTCTGGTAGATGGCTTGAAGATAGTAGACATGGCAAGCAGAGAAAAGATGCCGAGAAATGAGAAAAATAGTTAGGGCTATACGCGACACCGAGAAACCAGTTGGGTACCTTTTCAAGAAGGCGAGCTGCTGGTCTGTATAAGATTTTGGGAGTCGGGTTCTCTGTACCCTGGGATCGCCCGCCGACATTTCAAACGTTACAGCAGAACCCTGCACTAAGGTTCCATCACCCGCTCGGCTTACCCCGGGTACTCATCGCTTGCTTTACGTTGACTTGGATTTCCATCTTCTCTCTTCTGGATTTCACGAAATTGCTACCTCGTCTCTGGTCAGTGGTCATAACACGAGTTCAGTTTCAGAGTTTGGCTGATTTTGACCGTCTTTAGGGTCAGCAGGTGGAAGAGTGCCAAATGTGGCAGCGGCCGCCGCTCAGCCAGTTCATACGCCGCCACCAGGAATCTGGCGGGATTTTTTGTCCCGCCCTCTTACGCGTGGTAGCTATGAAAATCCCAGGCAATTCGTTGCGTTCAGTTGTTTTCTCCTTGCTGAAAAGGTATGGATGCCTTCATCAGACATCTAAATAAATATACCTTTAGTAATCTATCTTGCCGACTCGGCCTTGTGTTGTTTTCCGGTCGATGATTTCAACACAGGTCATGAAAACACTAGAATGAAAAATGCTGAGATGGAAGTCCATGCTAGCACATTTCTTTCGGGCACCTTCAGTCCTCGTGCATCTGATGTGCATTGTCATAATACTCGGGGCAGGCATGGCAAAAGCTGCAGCTTCGCGTCGAGGTCACGGCATATACGTTCTGAGTTCGCTGCGGAGTCTCATGCCAAGCAGTAGACTCCTGACTTGCGAGAGCTTGCGAGTGAACATCCAGTATTTCTTTAGCTCTAGGTCCGGTGAAACGGGGTTGACTGCAGGATTTGCTGAACCGGTAAGCTACATCTAACTTCTTTCCGATAGCCGAGCGTACTATGCATTGAAATACTGAGGATTGTATTAGACTTAATTTCCAGCATCATCGATGACCTTATACATTTGGACTCATATACTTGCGTGTGCAAAGACTCGGAAGAGCAACGCCTAGCGGCAGTATCTGTCACATGACCTCACCGGCATCCTCTCCCAGTCCCACCAATATCTACTGCGTCAGAAACGCCACCATTATTTGAACCTCATGGTAGAATGCTTGTAAGTAGTTTAGTAAGTTACTGCGCATGCGTTTGACTCACAACCAATAGAAAGCCTAAAGCAATACACGCTCTCATCCACACATCTCATGTCTGTACGGCAAAGTCCACATTCCGGAATTACGAGTCCTTATCGATTGCATTTACCCATTGCACGGAACACCTCGAGTTGCCCCGATGGAACTAGAACGAAAAGATACGGACAATGACATGCACTCGTAATTCCCTTGTCTCGGGAGGTTTTCGTACGCTGGTCAGTACTTCGATTTTGGAGATCGAACAAGATTCAAAAACCACCGTCTTCCGGAAACGTTATGAGGCGCTTCAAGCATACTGGACCAAACAGACAGTCCGATATTGATAAAGGCCTTTCCGAAAGAAGATCGCGGGGGTTTCTCCGTTAGCCTTACTCTCGGACATCCGTAATGAAATGTACACGGGAGTTGAAATCGAGGCTGGATTACCGTTCTAAAACATAAGGGCCGCAGTCAGAACTTTAGGTGCCATGATGGTGCCTCTTCTTAAAATCATCTGCGACGCTTAGAAATCGGTCTTCAGGAGCTTCTTTGAGGTGGCGTAAAGATTTCATACAGTATGTTCAGTGGCACATTGGAAGCTAATCAGTACCGTTAACACCCGACCTTCCTCAACAGGGACAGGGCTCACAAAAATACAGAGCCCAATCTCGATTTTGTCTGCGCCGCATTAGCAGAAGACTTTAGAAGACCATGACGTCAGACGTACGCTCTGTGAAGACTTGCACATAACGGGAGCCCAGGGAAAAACTGCGGGGCATATGTTCAGAGCTTTGGTCTCGCGTGGACCATACAGGTCCCCGGGACTGTGAAAGGAGAAAAGAAGAGCTTACAGTGGATCCGAGCTCGAGTGAGAATTACCTAACAGGATTGCTTGCGAGTAAAAATATCCTCGAAAGGAATAGTAACGATGTTCAGCTACTGCGTTGAGTCATTGACCCTGCCGCGGTAGTATCAGGTACGTGCTCAAAGTTCACTCAAATATCACTTAGTGTGCGAATACTCTAGATCCCAATTGCCTCTATTTATTGTAGTTGAAGGCAAGCCTAATTTCTTTGAACTTTGTGGCGTATCAGCTTGAGAAACCTACTCGCCCAGATTACCAACCTCGATCGAAGTCCGTCCTTCCTTCCGATAAGAGATCATTTCTACCGTCAATGTGAACATACATGCATATCTTGTGATCATGACTCGACAGGTGCTAGATGAGAAGAAATGAAGTCCGAAGTAATACAATCCCCCTAGTCTGACGGACCTCCGAAGCGTCTTCTCCCCAGTATGGTTTGCGGGATTTTTGTTTTTTGTAAGCCATTGAGTGCATCAGGTATACGAGGGTGTGCATACTTGCTGGAACAGGATCGACCGCCTGACTTTCCCCCGACTTTAAGCTTGGGAAGACCGGCGGGACAAAGAGCGCGAGGGCAGCAGAGTGGACATAAGGCATCAGTCTTCCATAGTCGCCGGCATTCGCGATGCGTGAGACTTGCGTAGGGCACCTCTAGAGAACAAGGAGTACAAGAGTCGAGGGCCAACGGTACAGAGCCAAGGGTATGTGAGCCACAGGAGCCGTTCAGAGGATCTGCGGCTCAGAGGTGAAAAAACTCGATGGGGAACAGGCAAAGACTTGGGAGCTCGGATACCCTGACATTGAGTACTACACCAGAGTGCTTGATTCGTAGCCACTGTCGCATTAGCCAAGCGATAAATGATCAGGGGTGATTCCTGCTCGCCGACGAGATCGTTGGACCTGGTGGGAGGGGCGGGGAGAGCAAGGGCACTAGCTGACATGAAGTCTGAGAGGCACGTAACCTCGCTGATTCTTTACGAGGTGTGTCGACAGTGGAAGGTGTGTATTTTGGCGACAGTAGGAGCACAGCGGAGTGGGTGTCCAGCATTCTTTACAGCAGCCAAAGCGTCCACTATGGTCTAGCCATCATTGAAGGGAGCCTAAATTTCAAACTCCCTGAAGACACCGGCATCGTCTGGTGCTTGTTCTCCCCTCTGTCTATTCTCGTTGTCAGAGAACGATCATGAATCTCTTTGGCAGCAACGCAGGAGAGCGTGAGCAATTTTCCAGCTAGTCAACGGCCAGCCAAAACTTAAGCTTGAGCTCTACACAAAATATCATACATTTAGCGCACTGAGACTGAGGACTAAGTGACAACAGACCGAAACGATGCAGCTGTATATGTGATCAAAGGAGGGAATGGCACGTCGGCGGGGGGGATGGCGGAGGTGAGTGGGTAGTTTCTACAAAGGGTCTAGGTAGTGGTGCCGAAGAGCAGAAAATTCGTCGGCAGAAATATGAAATGGAACAAGAAGCAATTCCACGCTCGATTTCGATTCAATTTTGGTCTGAACCATCACAACAAATCGACGGTACGTACTCCCCAAAGTCGGACTCAGTCCTGTGTCCATCGTTCGAGTCTGTGTTTTGGGACGATCTTCTCTGTTGAAAAAAGCCCAAGCCTTCAACATGGTAAATTCTTTGACATCCTATAAACCTTGTAATTGGGCCTTGGTACTGACGGCCGGGCCGTTCAAAATTCTAACGTTCAACTCGGTCTCCTAGTAGCTCTAACATTGGTACTTACATATTCCCGCAACTTACCGAGCAAAAGAAAGAAAAACAACTGCAAGCTAGTACAGCTTTCAAACGACCCGACTCACGGAGATACAACTTCCGACCGAATGGGTGATCAAGGTACAGAGAATCCAGAAGGGAGAAGAAAGAAAATTTTGAATAGTATACATTTTCATGTCATGCGAGGAGTCCTCAACACGAAACACGAATTTGCCACGATGAGGGTGATGGTATACCAAGCTTTTCGTGGCGGAAGACCCATGCATTCAACATTCGACAAAGTCACCTGGGTGGAGGGGCCATCCGAGTTGCAAGGGCCAGCTGAAAATTTTTACGACCATGGAACATAGCGGGAAACCGGAGTTGCCAGGAGTCACCATTGATATATTACGACTATGGATTTCGATCTGAAACTGAAACAGAGACAACAACGCCCTACCCTGGTTGTACCCGACTTTGATGAAGCGACCTTGAACTTGAGCTTCTGACGGGGCCCGACAAATGATCTTGGGATGAAACTTTGTTCAGAATTCATAAAACTCATACAATGATATTTAGTTCATGAGCAATTAGCACTCACGGCATACGCATAGGGCGCTCTAGCTACTTCTTTCCGGCTGTCGAACGCTAGTACTTCAACTTATGTATATGAGAGAGGGTCCTAGCAACGGTAATGAGAAATTGAACCTTGAGTTAACAAGCATGGTCGAGGCCATTGAACTGCTGCTGCTGCCGCATTTGCACTCAGGACCTCGGGATGCTGTATATCATTACTGTAAGAGTCCAAGTCCGCGAACCTCGTACATGCATAGTCAATTCCGGAGCAGGCGGACTGGAGCTGCGTCTCTTCCCTCAGCGGCTGCGGACGGCGTCGAATTAGTTTGGATTCCGAAATCCTAAATCATATTTGCATAAAGGTTCACGTGAAATTGAATGAATTCTACATACGAGAAAAGAAAAAAATTTCTTCAGAGGCGCGGGCCTCTCGGAGAAAATTTGATAGGAGTCGAAGTATCAAAACAATGAATCCCACAACGCGTCCATAACCTATAGCATCAGTTACTGATGCTGAAAGGAACAGAGACCAAATGAGATACATACTCGTAAGACTTGACTGTGACAATCAATTAATCCGAGAATCTCATGCATAGTTATTCTAGAAGGGCGCTGTATTCTTAATCAGTCAGGACATTGGCAGCGCCGAACTGAGACAACTCTTCTGAACTTCGTGATTTTGAATGGGAGCTATCATGAAGGATTCCCGCGCTCAATTAATCCTAGCTCTGCAGAAAGGAAAAAGAAAGAAAAAGAGAGGCTTACTACTACATCAATGAGCTGATAACTGTTTTCCTGTTTCGCATTTCATCAGGTGGGCGGAGCATCGCAGTCAACAAGGGCCTCACGCGACGCGAACTCACGAACATGTGTATGTATGCGCCTTTGCCATGATGATTGTATGCATGACGCCTCGGAACGCCGTGGGCTTCCCGTGCCGTGAATGGTTTACACACTTGAGAAACGTACACAGGCTGAACAGCTGAAGGCAAGGCGCACGCGACCTGACCCTCTCAGCGTGCATATGGCGCAAAGGGCAATATTCAGTAAACGGGAATTGAGTTCTTACCTTTTGATACCAGACAAGATTTTACGGCACAATTGAGCAGGCGGGCCGAGTGTGGTGAAGAGTCCGCCCTCGACGCGCATGAGACTGCAAGTTGATAGGGCCTCCGAGGTAGAGATGTCATGATCAGATTATCATGTCTGATGTTGTTCAAGCGCCTTCATCTTTTCAGTCATGGTCCGATGACAACTTGGCACGCTGAGGGCGGAGAGGTTAGAATTTGCGGACTTATCCGCGCAAATGTCATGGGGCTGAAGCCATGATGTCTGACATGAAATCATCAGAAATGAATCGGGATTGCCTGGCCCCTACCCACGAGTACTTGCATAGGAATTGCTAGAGCGGGGAGGATTCTTCCTGAGATTAGATTGCATCAGATAGGCAGCGAAGTTGGTGGTCCCTGTTGCACAGAATGGGATATATGAAAGTTTGAACCCTCTTTTGGAGCGGGTACAACATTATAACCGTTCGTGACGTGAGAACTGTGATTGGAAGAGCATACATGGGCTGAAAGTTGGAGGAGAAAAAGCGAGAGAAAGGGTGCGAGGAGGATTACCGGACATACAAGAGACATGTCTTGAGATCACGAAAGTCAATCGAGTCGGCTAATTGATACAGAAATAGCAAAAAAATTAAGAATAGACTGGGTCGAAGACGTTGAAGGGTACAGGGAGTTACGGCAAAGTGATGAGTGATGAGAAGAAGTAGACAAAGAAGGTGGGTGGTAGTTGGAACATGTGGGAAGGAGTTGTTGTGCACCGGCATCTTGGCAAACCTCGTAAATTCAGTCTCCGACTTCGGAGTTTGTCGGAGACGAAAATGCCACGCTCACCGAGGTCCGCGGGCAGCATGCTTGCCTGCCTGCCACGCTGGATGTTGGAATGCTGGAGATTCGACGGTCAGTAGGAATGCTGTGGAACTTCTTCGGTGATAGAAGGAGAAAGAGACAAGAAGGAGCGAGGGGAAAATTCCAAGGTGGTAATTGCTCA
Source organism: Neonothopanus nambi (assembly GCA_003987895.1). Classification (NCBI taxonomy): domain Eukaryota; kingdom Fungi; phylum Basidiomycota; class Agaricomycetes; order Agaricales; family Omphalotaceae; genus Neonothopanus; species Neonothopanus nambi. Next base: position 96,297 of record RCHF01000010.1, read on the forward strand.
GGGAGAAGAAGGAATCGATAAAGGACCGTCCAAGCTGATGATTGCAACGATCTGATGGGTGGAATGAGAGATCCGATATACAGGGACTAGCGGGGGATATGGCAGTAATCGGTGCTGCGGAGATCAGGAAGAAGAGGTTCAGTTGAAGCAATCAAAGAAGTTACGGAAGTAGTACATATTCAAGGGCTGTGGAAAGATTACTGGTGAGAACGAGCCGCCGTCAGTGCTATGTTCTCGGCAGAATGTTTGGAGTCAAGCTGCCGAACATCTCACTAATGCAAAAAGAGCTGCCCCAGCAGAGTTTTCGCTTGTCTTTCTGCACCCATCTCTCCGTTGCCCTTACCATGGGTAGAAGAAAAATTGAAATACAGCCTATCACGGTCAGTAGCAAACACTATGTCCTATGCACTGTGCTCACCCTCGTCTCTATTATCGTCGCGTCAACATCGTCCCTTTCCTCCATTTATACGTTTACTACACTCCTTATACTTAGCATGAGCGCAATCGCTCCGTGACCTTTGTAAAGGTACGCGTCTGCTATTTTTGTTACCAAGCTTGGCAAATTTAATTATATCCTTACCCGCTCCTCGACCATCCTTGCAACCCGGCTCCATCGTATCTAGCGCAAGAATGGTCTTTTCAAGAAGGCTTATGAACTGGGCGTATTGTGTAGCGTCGACGTCGCGGTCATCATTTTTGGTATGTTCTTGAAGCCAATTTTTTTTGTTGACTGATCGTTCTATTTTTATCTCCTTTTATAGAGGAGCGCGCCGGTCATCATCTCAAGCTTTACCAGTACTGCTCATCAGATATACATGACATTGTTCAGCGTCATTTGCGTGTATGTAGCATTCTACATTCATTTTTTTCTACTTCGTATATCTATTCATTCGATGCCAGCATGACGGCGAAAAGGACACTCGAGGCCCCGCGGATTTCTCAGGAAATCCCACTAATAAGCTCGATGATCTCGGTGAGGGCGATGACGACGACCCAGACGACGACGACATACATAGAGTTGGTAAACGTCGTAGCGACGGGGGAATCAAGTCTGGCGACTCACCAGTCGGTGTTGATGTTAGTAATTTATTTTCAATGTTTAATCACCTGCCTGAATTCTATGACATAGCTTGGATATTCTCCTACGCTGCATCGCAACATGCCTATACCTGCCCCACCTATTTCTTTGCATGGTTTGCCACAAAGTGGAGGCAACACGTCCTCGCTACCGGTATCATCCGACCGTCATTCCGTCGCTCGAAGTGCCAATGCTCCGCCTAGTAAAAAGCCGCGCATGGCGGAAGGTATCAGCATCTCCATACATAGCGAGTCTTCATCTGACGATGCCGTAGCTAGCGCTTCGAGCAACGCAAGTGGAACCTACCCGTACGTCTCTCCCACTGCAGCCTCAGGTTTCCGTCATTCTTCCCAAGGACAATACGGCAACGCCTTCTTCCCCAATGTATCCACACCCTCACCGTCGTTCAATGTACCGAACTCATTTGATGCGTTCAATTCATCGAGAGGTCAACGGAATTCAGGTGGAAGTACTGGACCGGCTAATTACCCTCCACGGAGTACGTCTTACGATGCTGCACTGTACCCACACATGGTGAGGCAACCGAATTCATCCCATGGCTCGGCTTCGGGTGCAGGAGGTGGTGGAGGCGAAATTTTCTCGTTTCTAGATACCGAGAGCTCGCACAGCCGACAGCACCCTTCGTCAGGTTCCAATTCAAATTTTACTGGTATGGATTGGCCGGTGCATAGTGGCGGACACAACTCTGCCCCTCCAGGAAGCGGTAAGTACTTTATCTAATTTTTCCGCATTTCCGCATTCAAAAAAATATTCAATTATCTTCGCCTGAGTAGGTGGACATCCTTCATCTGGACACCATTCTCCATCTTCTGGTGATACAAACACTTGGCTCGATTTTCTAACCGCAAACCCAGTCGCTGGTGGCGGGAGTGGTGGTGCGACCAGTGCTGTGCCAAATCCGTCAGCCACCGGTGCAAATGGTAGACGATCGTCCGATGCCATGTCCTGGGAACGCAGTAGTGGTCGTACCGGTAGCACAATGGGTTCTCCTCTCAGTCGAAGCATGACTGCGCTGGGAGGTGTGGGTGGGAGCGCCAAGAGACCCCGTATGGGTTCGGGGTCAGGGGGTGAGGATGACACACAGACTGCACCCGCCTCGGGTGGGAACACTGGCAGTGGCAGATCGAACGGAATTGGATCCGGAATCACTCGGGCTGACATCACTATCAAACAAGAGAAGGATGGGGGAGGGTGACTATATGGTGGAAATAGAAGAAATGGAAATGAGGTTAGGGAAAGGGAAATACTTAGCTACTCGGGTATAATGGCTTTCGAGCACTGACAAAGGAAAGTGTGGACGGACTTGACTTGCTTATATTGGTAAATTCTCATGCAACCATCTATATTGGCTTATTCACCCAAAGAACTGACTCGTTTTCTCTTTCTCGGACCAGTAGTACATCTGATCTTGGGTCACCTTTCCATTCCCTGTATACACGTCTATCGCTGGGGGTCCGACTCCATCCGTCTTCGTCTGGTACATAGAAATTCATCACCCCATTCACATCGATCTCGCCTATCTGTGTTCTTGGGATTTTCCAAACTTGCTGTCAAATGTCGAATATACGTATTACTTACGGTACTGCTTCTGAACCTAAGCGGAAATCCGGAAAATCTGACTGGTTGACCACGAGTCGAGATCAGATTTTTGGGCCCAGTGTGTCTATGTCGATCTCGGCTCTATCCGCTTATGGTAGTCTGAAAGGCTCGTTTAATGAATGGTGCTTTCTTCGCTTACTCCCATAATCATCACCGTCACTTGCCACTGGCCAGTGGAATTCGCCTCCTGCTCTCTTCTTTGCATTACGCATGCGATATAAGTAGGTACAGAGCTTCGAATACACGCACTTTTTCGACAAGAAACGCGCGTAGAAGTTTTGCTGACGTCGTCATTCTCACATTATTAAGATTTTCGTACCAGAAGAAATGCGAGGTCTACCGTCTGACAGGGTCTGACTTCCATCTTGTCCATGGCAATCGGGTCTCTACTCCAGGGAACTGCAGTCAAGGGCGTCGATGAAACTCAGGATCAAACTGAACGAATATGTACATGAATCTGCCAATTGACCGCCACTCTGATCGTCTTGAAAGCTGATGATCATGTTACCCGCGCCTTTCCAGCCAAACCTTAACTTTGCCAAGATAAGCACTGTTAGACTCTGCCCCAATCATCTCTACGTTCTTTGAACATTCCCTGACCTGTTAGTCGTAGAGTCGTGCGTTGTATGCGGGCAAGCTTCTGATAGTCACTGAAGGTCACCTGACTGGGTACCACTGAGAGGCATGGTCGAAGACTCCCATTCGCTTTGCCTCTAATTGGAGATGAAAATCTTGTTACTGCTTGTCCATTGCCATGCACGCTGCCTCTAATGGAGATCGCGGGACGGGTTCGCTCGTTTGCATCTGTCCATCGACGACGACACGGGATCTACACAGCGTTGCAACTAGGCTGTTGTCTGCTTAGTTTCAGGGTGTTGTCTCAAAGGAGGCTTACTTTAAAAGGTTCAATCTGAGAGTATAAAATGGTTCTTTGAGGATCGAAATTCCTCAGAGCGTTGACCGTTCTCACCCCATCTTCGAAGACTTGTAGTGCGACGCTGGCCGTCGTACCCATCGTAACGTCCTATTCAACTATCTTCTTCACTTTTCTTGACGACAAAATTTGCACCTGCATCATGAAATTCTCTACCCTCCTTACTCTATGCGCCACTGCCGCTACTGCAGTTGCACTTCCCAATCCGAACCCGGAAGGAGCTGCAGAACTTGAAGTAAGTTGCCATTGCAGTGTCTTGATTGAAGTGCTAATTGCACTATTGTCTATTATCTAGGCGAGAAAAGGGGGAGGAGGGGGTGTTGGAGGTGACGTTGCAGACATAGTCGTGGAAGCCGTTCAATGGGGCATCAACTACCTTGAAGGGTTATCTCAAAGTGACAACGCTGTCAGTTTGCTTGAATTGGACGTATTATACTAAAGCTGAGGGCTGGCACTTATACTTTCATCTAGGCCCGCTCCAATTTCACCCAAGCGTTGGTTCAGCAAATGAATCAGAAGTATCCCGACACGTATGTGATTGCCTGATATTCGCAAACGTATATTTCTTTGACCCATCGTTCGTTGTGGCTAGTAATATTGTGGTTGTACACCCCAAGCACCACTACAACTGGACTGGCACACAGGGCAAAGATTGGGCTCATCAGGTATGTTGATTTCTCGATGTGTTCTGTCGATTTACGCCATGATGTTTCCTGATACTTACCTCCACCGCAGCATCAAGAGTTCGATGTCAAGGTACGTCTAAAGCAAATTCCTTGGAAGTATGACCCAACTGAAACAATATCATATAGCTCGGCGGTACTATAGGGTACGTTAGATCAGAAGTGTTACTAGTGTGCGATCCATTCGGTGCTGATATTACAACAGATACGAGATATATATTGCTCACGCCGGGGAGTTTTGGCTTGATGGTGATGGAGGGTATTTGAATGTGCGTCCATAGCCTCTACCTTATGTGCTTTTTCTCTTTGTTGACAGGTTTTGTCAGTGGGCTTACGAAGGGCAGGTCACGGCAGATGGAAACCAGAATCATCATCTGACTTTCACTTAATCATGAAGTAATTTGTGACTGGTATATAGGTGATTGAGGAATTGACTGTACATCTCTGCAAGCAAGTGTGGTTGTCAAGTCTACATTCTATTCCAACTGCGTGTCGGTCGATTAAATGAGCCCCGCCCCTCGAGCCAGCAGCTCGATCATCTCGGACATCATCCAAATTCTTTCACGGTTCCTCATGCTCTTACTCTTTGAGCACTCCCTCGCATAGAGAAGCCACGGGATTTGTGATTCAGTGATCTGATCGCTGGGGACATGGATGCCACCCTGCTCCCACTGCTCTACCCACCAATCCATTTCCTCGTTGCCCCGCAGACATGGCGCATTGATGACAGGGAAATAATGGGGCCGATGAACAGCTAAGAATTGGAATATCCAAGCGTCCACGTGCGGTAGCAGAAGTGTACGAATATGACGGTTTAAGGTAATTAGATTTGCAATGGACCGTGGCATCAAATACTTTGTGCATAGCAGGTGATAAATATCGAAAGGGAGCGACGTCAAACTCAGAGTTTCTATGTCTTGGACGGCCTGAGAATCTGTGTAATGGGCTTGAGAGTCGATGGTCTGAAGACGTCCAGCTGCCAAAGTCTCGGCGATCGGGAACCTGTGAGTAAAACATATTGAGGGTTTATGCGAAGAGGGTCAAATGATATGCTAACCGATCTGGTCTAATGGCGACCCACAAATTGCCTCTACCCATCCACGCATTCTCGAGTACCTCTTCTCTGGATTTTCCAGGTTCATTCAAGAGATCCCACCATGGGTTACGGTACCGAGCTTCTCCAACTCCCTCCTGAAGTGGTCCATCCGTCTGCAAGAGTTTGAGCCACCTTACGTGGTGTTCGTGAATGCCTTTAATATTCCCATAGTCAAAAGGTAGGAGGCCGCGATCTGTTGGGGCGAAGGTGAATATCGTGTATAGAGTATGCGGTTTGATGGTGGGACATCTCCCGACGAGGATCCTGTAAGCACAAAGCGACACAAGCTTGCTTCCGCCTCTGGGCTGAACATCAAAGCCTTGGTTGGTTTCCGTCGAGTAGTAAATTCCCGGAAAATCATCAGGAATTATATTGTATATGACCGTGATTGTTGACTCGTTGCTCAGGGACGCTGTTGGAACCAATTTGAGAATTACATTGGAAACTCGTTTACCGTGCATACTCACAGACGTTTGGGTTTGAACTAGCAACCTCGACGCCACGCGGACCAGTCAAATAAGGCAAGATCAAGGCTAGATCGCGAGAGGCAGCGACATCGTCTACAGAGTAGCATAGGCCGTCAAGAATCTCCTGAACGAGAGGCCTAGTACTGCACTTGTCCTGAGCCTGGTCAAATTCACCATCGGAGTGCCAATGGATAGCGCCGCAATGTTCACACTTGTGGCTGGGTAAAAGCAGGTTGGGTATCTAGTATATAAAAGGAGCCATATACAGATCAGTGAGGTTGCAGGTGAGTGTTCTGATAGTCTCACAGTTCTTGGTCCTCGAAGAGGGAAAATTCCTGAAATCTGTAGATGAATATGGAAATTTTGAAGGTTTTCTTTGAGCTGTATCAAAAAAATATTCGCAGGAAAGGCTCACGATGCAATAGATGTCAGATTCGTCGTGCACTGTAGGCGCTGCTGCCATTATGGATGTGGTGGAAGGCTGAAAATCGCGTGCCATTGAAAATTGAGGACGTGCTTACTTCAAAAACCGTCCATAATACGTAAACTGTTGAGTAAGGCTGTGTCCTCGTGGACATACCCAGTGCCAAAGGATGAGCACTTAGAAGGAAAAGAAAATATCGCAGCTTCATTAGAGAGAAATGTTCCTCATCCAAGGACATACTTCTGTGGACATTCACTCTATGAAATACTTGGACTCTCCCACTGCGCAAATGATGGCATTCTCACTAAAGCTTAAAACCTCATTCAAGTTTGCCATTTTGTAGCATGCCTGCCGATAACCCAAATCAAAAGAGAAATTCTAGAAGGATAAAGAGCGAAGCAGGAGTATCCAGCGATCATGGTTGGAAAATTCTCACCAAACCTTGACCCTTGTCGAAGAGTTCAAGTTCAACCGCGCAACGAAGTTTCTACCGGCTAGCGGCTCTGGAACGGAGCACTAGTGTGTACTGCAGCATACGCGATGTGTCAAGACGCGTCAGGCTTTATCCTTGAGCGCGTACAAATTACATCCAATTCAGCGAGAACCCATGAGATTTTCATCTATGAGGGGCTGAGACTGATATGTAACTTCGTCCATGGAATTCCCGACGGTGGACCATGGCGACAATACAAGACAAGGATCAACGCACAGCTTGGACGTGATGTTTTCGTAGAAAAAATGACATGCCAGACGCAAAAGTCACAGCGTCACGAGAATCAAAGCTTGAGCTCGAAGCTGACGGAAACAAATCCGTGGTAAAAACAGCTTTGACCGGGCTACCGATCACGTGTTCAAAATGGTGCATATAAGCTTTGGAACACTCACTGAGTTCGACCACAAATTTTACCCATCTCTCTCAGATCTTGATACCAGACCATGACAAACTCGCACCAAACTTTCAAGAAAGAGTACCAGACTGTGGGGCGACCTGAGGTCACTGACCGCAACATCAACGATCAGTACATGAAGGAGGCTCCTGATGTGAGTGGAATCAATGTCGCGAGGGAGAATCCTATATTCACGATGGCATAACGGAAAAGAACCTCGCCCCGTCATCTTTGCGTCACGCTAAGGTTGCTATCAGAGATGGGCAAAAAGCTGAGGATACGCTAAATGACGAGAAGCATATGAGACAGTACCGTGCCGAGACCAAGGTACTTGTTATGATTTTCATGCTTCAGTGAATGTGACTAAATGTGGGGCTTGACTATCTCAGAAACACACTGGTGGCCGCTTTGACGCATTGGCTGATGCCGAGGAAGGTGGCGTGCCCGACAGAGAATCAAGTGACATCGTAGACTCGCAAGGTGTGATGAAAGATGATGCAGGAGGCAAGCCTGTGCGCCACGACGTGGAAACCTCTCTCCTGGAGTAATTGTAAGTTATTGTTTCAAATTTGACAAAATTTTTATTCTGACTGCCTTACCAATCAGACTTTACTATATCTTTGACGGTCATCCAGTGCTTGTATCATACTAGATTCTCTGTATCATAGTTGGAATGAGATGAGCGACGTGAAAGGAAAAATAGATACATGAAATACAAACCATCATCTCCTGCCCTTGCCTTTGACAAGTGTGAACCCGTCTTCATCCACTTCAGGCTCACTCTTCTTTGGACGCTCAATTAACTGCGGCACTGGGTCGCCCTCGTCGTCTCCATCTTCGCTTGAATCATCCTCTCCATCTTCGTCTTCCCATTCATCCTCATCGCCAGCTGCCTGATACTGAACCTCCGCCTTTTTTCCCTTCACCTTATCCGCCAGTTCTTCGAATCTGATTACAGAATCATTTTTACCCTCACAAGACTCTTCCCACAGCCTTACAATGTCCCTCGCTACGCTCTCCGCGCTTCCATCTTCAAGATGCGTCTCGTACTCATCCGCCATCACCTGCAGCAAAAGCTCTTCGATGTACTGATCGTCTGGAGGAGGATTCTGTTCCTCAAACGCGTCTACAATGATTCCTGCAAGCCACGTTCGCTTTTCACTGGCACCGGGACCTCCCCAGCCCTCTTGTATGGCGACTCGTAAGGTAGACCAGACCGCGAGGCGTGCAATGACTCCTCGAGCAAAAAGAACGGAGACGGGGGAAGGTGTAGAAGTATTCTCCATGTCAGTAAATTAAGATGAAGAATATCAAGCCACAGATGAAGAGAGATGAGACAGGATGAGACGATAAGTAAGGCAAAGCTCGAAGCCAAATGACTCGCCAATGGTAATCGCACAAACAAAAAATTGGGCGCTTATTGGGCGCTAGTCTCTAGACGCTTTGAAAATTTGGCTTTTCTTTTTCACGCCGCCCAGAGGCAGAGCTGCTCCTCGCCTTGTTCTTATTCTTATGATCATTGTCCCTCATTCAAGATAGCTGACGCATCTTTTTAAATGGCACCTGCTGCCAAATCTCAAAAACGCTTCAAATTGGACAACTCTGCAAAAGCGGCTCCGAAACAAAATACAAAATTTCAGAATGCCGATGAACTTCAAGCAGGGCTCGACTCTCAGAACGTAGATGCTTTGGCAAAAGGTGTTTAGTCAACTTTTCATAAATCTTGATCAGTTCTTGAGCCATTTCTAGCTCTCACTACACTCCGTAACCAATTCACAATCAAACAAAGCGAGCTACCGATTCCGCCTGCGGACCCACGTCTTCTTCTCGCCCAGCAATGGCTTGGAAGGGCTCCTGGTGCTCAGGATGTGTTTAAGCTTTGGGACACCATGGAACCGGTATGTAATCAGTGTGCTCGCCCCTTCTGTGTGTTAAACAAGAGAACAGAAGCAGAACGGTTTAATTTCGCTCATAGTGTCTGCTCTCGCCTCACTACTTAGTCTACTTTCAAGCCATTACACTTACCATGCACTGGGCCTGCCAATCATCAAGACTTTGCTTACCCCACAGCTTGCGAAGAAGCTCAATTCGTACATTGGCGGAGCGCATACAGATCTCGTTCTTTCTTCTCTGAAGCTCTACAATAGCATGTCCATGTTTTCTGGTGGCCGAGAACGCAAGAATGTGCTAGAGTCGTTTCCTTGGGAGCTGAAGGTGCGTTTTTGTGCCTATTATATGCCTGTATTCCGCCGCAATCACCGATCTGATTCAAGATCTAGTCTTTACCGCGTCTGTTGACAATGCGACGTAGAGGAAAGAACGGGGAAGAAGTAGATCCATTGGATAAACCTGGTCAGCTCTCATACATGCCCCCTTCGCTTCTCTCTGACGATCCTCTACAGACATCCGCACTCTTTACATGTTTTTCTTGCTCTCCTTCGTTGACTCCGACGCTGCTTCCCAAGTCAAGAGCACGTTTTTGGAGCAACATCGGGAACCTTTATTAGCTCTTTTCAAGGGCCTCGTACAAGACCCTTACCCTGTCGTTCGCAGAGTGCTGGAAGTATGTTGGTCAGGGTTGTGGTCCGACACCAAAATCAAGCGTACCACGAAGATTGGACTTTTCAATGAGATAACTATCGCCCATGTGAGAAGCTGATACAACATTTCTCATCACAATTTTCTAGTATTAACTTATCGTCGATCAGCTAATGAAGTTGTACGACCGACCAAGTGCTGAGGATGAAAACCCGGAACACGTCCCTGCCGATCTCGTTCATCACTTTTTGCTCGCTATATGCACCCGTCCAGGCCAAGGCATATGTTTCAGGGATCGAGGATGGTACCCTCCAGAGGTCGAGGGCGACGAGCGTTTTGGTGCTAGAGAGGAAGAGGCGGAAGTTGAAGACGCGAGTGGCCGTCTGAGAGGTGGCAGGATCTATAATAAAATACTTGCCAATATCCTCAAGACTCTCAAGGCTAATGAAGATCCGCGACAGCAAGAACTTGCTTTGAAGATTTTGGAAGCATGCCCGGAACTTGTAGCAGGGTACGTTCTCATTTTATTTTCTGTCTAATCATATAACATTGTTTTGTCTAGGTATTGGTCTGGTGCTGGACTGACCCTCGAACCAAGACTTTCATCAAAATGGATTGCCAACATATCCTTGTTCGGATCTATCATTTCACTCCCGATTCCTTCATCGTCTTTTGTCCTAACAGCTTCTACATCAGAGGCTGGTTCGAGTTCCTCCCAACCTGCGCCTAACTTACTCTATCAACCAACACCGCCCCCGCTTTCCACTATTATCGAAAACATTCTGCCTTCGGTCAACACAAAAAACAATTTTTCGAAGGGCCTCCAACAGTCCGCAAATGGACTTGTACAACACTGCACCGCACTTGCTTTGTGTAAATGCCTTCTGAAGTACGAAAAGATACGAGAAGAGTTTCGTCATATCGCTGACGCCTTGGAGGAGCGAGAGGGGGAAGGGCAGGAGGGTCAGTGGAGGAAGAGGTTGAAAGACTTGGAAAGAGAAGTCAGGAAGCGTGTTCCAGACTTTCAGGTTGTCGTCGCGTTCTCGCATCATGCGGAAGGGGCGCAATCGAAAGACTCAGCAGATGGTGGAAAAGGCAAAGGAAAAGAGACAGCCAGCAGTAGTGCTGACGTTGTGCTACCTCAGAGTGGGCAGGGGCCGGCTCCTAATGAGACAAAGTTGGCCCTGCTAGCTGAGAGCGCTCACAGGCTATTGTGGCTGTATCAATCGTGTCTGCCGGAGGTAGTATCGGAGGCTAGGTTTGATGTGGGCAAGCTTTTATCCAACTTTGAGATTACAAAGGAGGTCACAGAGGATGAAGGGTCTGCCAGGGGATCTTCCGAACGTCTTCATGTTGTCAAGCAGTTGCATGTCATACGATTGTTGGGTGCGAGCGATCAGTTCGCCTGGAATGGTAGAGCTAGTGAGTACCCGATACTACATTTTTGTATTGCTGTTTCATCTTACTCGGAGTCAGGCTCCTCTAAGCACAGCAATTTATATATTTTATTGAAGGCTCTCGTTCACGCGAGAGAACCTGCAATAAGACCGGTACTCAGTGCGCTTTTGGAACGTTCCCTGGCGAGCAGTATCTTATTCCAAGAAGACCCGGACGAGCCATCCCTGTGGTTGGATTCGTTGCCTCAAACCCGTCGAGCGACCGGCGGCGCAGAATCTCCAGATGGTGCAGCTCTCACTGATGAGGTTGACGCCGTAGTAACATTCTTAGATGACTGCATACAGCGATGTTTAAAAACGCCCTACCGGTACATTGACGAGCTACTTCATACTTCCTCCAATCGTTCTGAGTCCGATGCAGTTGACCAACTTCAGTCTCCAAGTCCTCTGCTGATGACGGTCCTAGAGCAATTGACCATCAAAGTATCAAGCAAACTGCTCTCCCCTTCTGATGTCCTTGCTCTTGCAACATTTGTGCGCAGACTGGTATTCAGAATCTCAAGTGGCGTTCAGGATCTTCATCTCATCCGACTGGTCGCCGAAAAGATAGACAGCGCGCTTGATGCTGAGAAGCTTTTCGCTCAATATCCGATTATTACTTCTGCTATCCGACGGGAAATCTCTATTATGCACAGTTCTATCTCATATCATCATGACTCTGCTCTATCCATGCAACAGGATACGTCTGAGGATGTACACGCTTTCTTGACTGACATTGAAGAGTTACCCCTTCGTAAGGATTGATACCTTTTCCTCTTCGACTGTTACTCAATATCTACTGTTAGCTTCTTCGCTAGTGACTCGAACTATCTCGGCCTTTGAGCTTGTTGATTGGGTACGGTTGCTTGAGCACCCTTTGCAAGTTACCGATGTGAAGCGCGTAACTCGCGTCGTCTCGCGTTTCTATTCTCCGGCCCTTCACGAGCTTTCTCAAAGCCTTGATTCTTCCTCTCATCTCTTATGGGACGGAATGGAGATTGTAAACTCTGTAAGGGAGGGCAAATACATGTGAGCCTTTATTCGATCACTCCGCACGTTTGAACTGACTGTTCCTCTAGCCCATCTTTCGATGTCTTGTTCATTAATTCGACTCGGGAGCAGATATGTGATGCTACATGCCGGGAAATTCTGGCGAGCTGTGTGTCCGCCGGTCCCCATACTTCCGCTGCTTTCAAGCGTGTAGTTCAGATGATTGCTCACAGCTTGGCTGCGAGTGAAGAGGGCAACCCCTTGTCGCAAGGGCTCTTTAAGCTACTTGGTAGTGTCATCGAAAGATCTTCTATCTTGCTAGATAGGCATGGCCACTCTGCATTGAAGGAGTTCATCTTCGTCCAAAATGCTACTCTGAGGAATTGTTATACTTCCCTCACGTTTAAATCTATCGAAGGTACGCTCTTCCTCTTGTCTCAGTTTCTTGATCTTATCAGCATTCCTGCAGTCGTTCGGTGTATGCTTTCTGTTGCACTCGTTGAGGGAGACGAAGACGACCGACGGTTGGTTTCGGATATTTCGCGGTTCTGGATCAATACGCTGCGCTCTTGCGTCCAGGAAGGTATCCCGGTTCCTGTAAGACGAGCCTATCTTTCCAATGATGACTGTGCTGAACACTATGCAGAGCTTTTCATTCACGTGGCTTCGTTATGCAGTCCTAGAAGACCTCTTCCAGCTTTTCGACCTCGTGTGTCAACTTCAGTACCGGGATGTAACAGTGATAGATGGGATATTATCGGCACTGTATTTGTCCCGGTTCACGCCTTCCTTTGAGACTCTCCTACGAAGTCGAATGCGGCAACTAGTAACCATTTCATCTTTCGTTTCGAATTCCTCAGTTCTCGAAGAGTTCATTGAGATCGCCATGGCTTCCTGCTTGCCATTCGGTCATGATGGACGAACCAGTCTTTCCGTGGGTGTGGTAGATCGATTAAGCAACCGTTGGCTCCAGTGCTCGACTGATCTTCCACTCGAAATCAACCCACTTGTCTTCCTTAATCAAGAGCATTGGACCGTTGTCACTGTCAAGATCATCTGCCATGCTGTATATAGCGGTTTGGTACCCGTGGATATATTCTCAGCGTGGATGCCAACACCATCCTGTGAGAGTCGGGAGACCCAACATCTTGCTCCGATCTTCCACGCCTATCTTGACCGTGGATACAGTCATGGCGAGACACTATCCGAAACGGAGAGTGAGGTGTGGCTTTCTCAGGTTCCTCACTTCTGTGCTATTGTCACCGACTCGGAGCGGGATGAAGAGTTCCGCGCGGCATGCGCCTCCTGCATATCTCTCCTCTTGGTCATGCTTCCGCCTGCTAAACAGTCAGAGCTCATGCACATGTTTGTAAAGAAGATCCACACTCTCTCCGCCTCTTCGATGACAGTGGAGATATTGGAGATTGGTCGTCTTTCTCTATCGGCAGGCATGCAGAGTACAAACTTAATTGAGGCGCTGATTGACCATTCTCTGCAGTGGGTAGTCAGAATATTCACTGCCAGTCGTGACCTTCATGTTGCAGAGTGCGTACTCATTGAAGAATTAGGTGAGTTTACTTGTGCCTACTTCCTTTGGATCTCTTACCTACGACTTGCTCAGATTATCTTCTCGGTGCATCTGCATCTGTCAAGCCCCATTTGGCTGAACCAGTCCTTACTGCCGTTGTTCAGAACCGGCTTCATTCAACCGTTGCTCTAAAGCTTCTCGCCGCCCTTTTACCTAAGACCAATCTCAAGGTGTGCAATACTATACCCGCGGAGAGGGCATATTCTCACCAGCTTTTATTTAGCCATTGATCGTCAATCGTCATCTTCAAGGCATTGTGCAGAACCCTCAGTTTCTCAAGATTCGTATAGTGGGCTCCTCCGATCTCCGGGATGCCCTTGTCGATGTATTATATGTGCTGTTTAACCTTTACCCGTCCAACACGTGTCAACCTAGTCACGTCGAACCCCTCATCCCTCTGTATCGAGGAACTATCTCCTACTCTGATCGCAAGCTTTTATCCGTCTTTCAATTATTTGAACATCAACGGAGAGTCTCTGTCGCTTCTCTTCTTGCGCAGTGGTCGCCAACACCAGATGCCTTGTCTACGAGTGCCGGAGAAGCGCTACGAGGTGTCGATTCGTCGTTGGTGCTTCGGACTGCGCTCCACTATCCACAATGGCGATATTATGAGGACGACTGTTCCGAAAGGAAAGTGCTAGGCGGACTACAAGATGACAGTCTATACGATCCCGTTTTTTTGATGCTAATCTTCGCTCATACACTTCACAATAATCCACCTCAGACGGCCTTCGCATGGGTGGAACTATTTCGGACGAATGTTGCTGGTCTCTTTATCAGGGCCATGTCTGCCAAAGATAATCAAGTACGAATACTTGCGGCGTCTCAATTATCTTCCCTATGGAAAACTCTAGAGGTAAGGATCTTACGCAGAGAGCACACGCAACCTTCTGACCTGCGTAATAGGCAGCAGATATGCACGAGAAACCCTACGTGGTACATATTTTGGGCCTTCTCCGAGATGCCTTACGACCGTCCGTCGGAGAAGTTCCTACACGCTTACCATCATATACTACTCTCATTCTCGTGCATGCCCTACGTGGAGTCTTTTATCCATCCAATTTTGCCTATCCCCTCACGTCGCGATTCCTACTGCAGCGTCCGGAACTTGACATCAGTGATGTTCCGATGCTTTATAGTATGCTGTACAGTAGTACAGAGCACTGGAGAAAGGAACGAGGTTGGATTATCCGCATGTTGTCGGATGGTATGCAGAGTACGGCTGACTGGAGAGTATTTAAACGCCGCCATACTTGGGACATCCTTGCAAGCCTTTTTCAGAGTTCCGAAACTGATCGCGCGCTGCGAAAAAGCGTGTTGGAGGTATGTTCCACATTCCCGGCATGTTATACAAGACTTACCTCGAGAGTAGGTTCTCGCAAACTTGACGTGTATAACTCAAGCCACGACATCGCTCGTTTTGAAATCCAGTCTCCTCAGTTGGATTGAAATGCAGCTTCTCAATCCTAAGGAGGACGAAGCGATAGCTTGGCTCAAGATATTGGAGAATATTGTTGTTATTATTGACTCTGCGAAGATAGAGATTTCTACGGCAGGAGAATGGAGGTGCTGTATCGCTCGGTGCTTGTCTCTCATCAACAAATGCAGATCTGGTATGTACTTTGTCCGTTTTCCATCTGTCCATCAGCTTACACATCTTTCCAGTACGATCCCTACCTGTCTTGCACCTGGCAACCAGCATTCTTCTTCGTTTAAGCCTCTTGCCAGGATGCCCTGTACCAAATCTACAGGTACTGTTGGAACACTACGTCTCTTATACTGTAGAGCATGCGAGGACTATCGGTCAGGACTTTGACCGCTCGCAACTCTGGCGGCACCATGAAATCAAGCTGTATCCTCCTCATGGAGCTTTTAGGCTGCACGAAGTTCCTACACATGATGAAAACAGAGCATGGGGAGAATCCGTAGAACATCTTTGGCGTGTATCCATGACTTCGGAGAAGAAAACATCGACATGGGACACCCTCACTAGTCTAGTATTACTCTGGAGATCTATTGTTGGGGCTGGGCGATCTACAATTGGTGAATGGGCGCGGAGAAACGTTGTACAAAATATGGTACGAGCATGATGGATTTACAGTCACGATCAAAAGTATCAAAAGTAGTGTATGTAGTAACAAATTTCAGTTTGGAACATCCATAATCACAGATAAATACCATTAACTGCAACAGCTGCTTCCTTCCAGCCATTAGTTTTCAGTATTACTGTCGGCGAGAGTCTTCCCACTTAGCACGTCCACGTGCACGGCAAGGTTGCAAAATCTTGCTTTGACATGCTTACGAACAGGTACTCTTGTAGTCGAAATACCTAGATTTCTTCACCATGGTACAGCGGCCTAGCAACGCAACGCTAGATATTACAACAGCGAGTACGAAATATCACTGTCACCCTCACCGCTCAATGACATGAAATTCTTTCTTCCATAACCTCGAAATCACTCCTATTCAGCAGCTTTCGAGCTAAAAAAAATTAGGCCAAATAGAAACCTAATATGCAGGAAGTAGAGCATTGGAGAGTAAGTATAAAACGTGACCAGATCGTATCAAGTCGTAGCAATCGTAAAGAAAAAAAAGGCTGAAAGCAAACAGACGATCAAGAGAAATTTGGAATTCAGACAAAGAAGACCGAGTGATATGTAGGAGTAGGAAGAGGAAGAGCAAGAAGGAATTGGAGTAGTGGGGTGCAGAGATAGGAAAGCGGCAAATTATGGGCCGTAGTAAGATGAACAAATGCAGCACATACGCGTTCTACTCGTATGTGATGAGTTAGAAATGAAGGAAACTAGGTGAATTGGAAAAGGAAAGGGGAGAGGAAATCCAACAATAAAACGTAACAGCCTCGGGAGTGTAACGAGATGTACGCGGAAAAGCAAGCAAAGAGAGAGAAGTAAAGATCGCAATAGAAGAAACTAGTAATGGTATGTAGGTTATGACATGGCACAGGCACCAGACAAACTTGAATATATGAAATAATACTTTTCCGCGTACGAGACAATGCAAAGGTAGGCCCGAGATCCAGAGAAATAGAATATGTTTGAGAGATTGTGTGAATGAATTGACGTCGGAGATGGTTTGCTGAAATAGTCGACACGCAAAGCAAAGCGTTTTGCTTTGCGATCTGGTCGTTGAGGGAAAATGGAATAAACACAGTCATGCCGTATTTCCTAACAAATAAAACACGGGTGTCCATGCTTTATTTACTAGGCATTACGGCCTGTGCCTTGTCTTTCAAAACTGAGGGGTAGCTGTTCATGAGATGTGCGAGAGCCCGTAAATCTTCTTGGTCGAGAAGGGCAATGGTAACCTTGGGCTAAGAGAAAGAGAATACCCAATGTCAAACTTCGAGAGCGCATACAATGAGTATTCAACTTACTGCTGATTTAATCCCAAAAGATTTGATTACTTTGAACCTATAAAGAATAACATCATCAATAACCGATACACAAAGTTGACAAAAAGAACACTCACAGCTTATCACCCAACTGCTGCTTCTGCATCTGAGGTGCCTTGTCCAGCAATCCATCAATAAATTCGTCCGTCGCCTGCACCACCAAAGGATCGGCCTTGGGAACAGGCAACACTGCATTCGACGACGAAGTGATTCGAATAATTTCTGCTGCAGGAAGCTTGGCCAAGGACGCAACGGTGTACGTCGGGCCAGCAGGTGTACTAGGAAGCGGCGAGGCCGTCGCCGATGGTCCACGAGAAGACAGATCAGGCGTTTGAGGCGACTCCTCTGACGCACGAGGAGCCGTCTTCTTGTTCTGGGGAGTGACAGGAGCAGGCGGGACAGCCGCAGGTTGCTCCGTCTCGTCCTCCTCGCTCTCTAACACAATCTTGGCATCAGCAAGTTTAGCACGCAACACCTCCATGTTGAACAGACACATTGCTCGCTCGCGCTTGGGCAAGGACATGAGAAGGTCTGTGAGTTCTTCTTGTTTGCTTGACTCAAATTTGCCCACAGCCGCAAGCATTCTGTCACGCTCTGACGTTGGAGGAACAGATCCAGAAGGAGAGGAAGTGCGAGGAGGGGTGGAGAGGGAGGCGTTGACAGATATGGGTGTGGAAGGATGTTCCGGCGCGCTTGCCGTTGCAGCCAATGCATTAGGGTCTAACAAACGCGAATCTTGTGAAGTCGATGCACTCCGCGATGATGACTTCTCGAACTCTCCAGGAGATGGAGAGGGCGATTCCGATTGCTGTTTCCGTGAAGACTGGATGTTTTGGACCTGCTGGGCGAGCTTGTCAGGATCTTCAATCGACTGAACGATTTCGCTCAAGGACACGGCGACGAGAGCCTCCACAATGGAGTCCACGTCATCCGCGGCGACAGTACCCAAACCCTTCACACGTCGGCTCAACTCTCCGGTCAAGACCTCTTTGCGCACGACAGGGGAAAGTGCTGCGAGGTCGTCGTAGCGCATAGGAAGATTGAGAGTACCAGTAAGCGCCGCCTAATGCGAAGAAAAAAGTCAGTGTTTAAACCACGCATCGCTTTTAAGCAACACACATTATAGTAGCTTCCGCTTCCTCTTCTACCCCTTTCAGGCCTCTCATGACTTCCAACAGGCGAGCCTAAACCTAATGAACGATTTCTTGGACTCGGGCTTCCCCAGCCAGCAGCGTATGAGCTCTCTCCACCCTCACTTGCCGTCGGGCTTGTAGCGCCACTGGCAGATCTTGGATGACCGTTGCCACCAGCGAATCGCTGAGCAAGCTTTTCTTGCCGCAGCTGCTTAGGTTCATGGAGCCGGACTACTACTTGCTTAGAGCCGAGCTGTACACCGTTCATTGCATGCATGGCAGCAGCGGCTATAAATGATACACAAAGTCAGATTACGATATAAGATGAACGAAAGAGCGCGGAAAATGTGGCGCACAAAGAAAATAACACACCTTGGTCTGGAGTCTGAAAAGACACGAATCCAAATCCACGACTTTCACCGCTTTCGGTCCGCATAACGCGAGCACTATAGGTTGAAATCAGTATCATCTTACAGTTTCCTCAGAGATTTTTTATTATACCTGACAATTTGGCCAAACTACACGGAGTAGATGTGATCAGAAGATACACAGAACAAAACACCAGTTGTTCATTCTTACCCGTCGGAAGTGCGTGAAAAGACCATTTGAATCTATCTCGGGATCGAGATTCTACAAGCCAGGTGAATAGATATAGTGCCAAATAGTTGAAGATCTTACTTTACAGAAGAGATTGCAAGGGTCGATCAAACCACTGTGACTGTTAGAGCCAGGGCCGGATGCAGGTGCCAACTGCACCTGCTGACCAGGGCCATGAACAAAGTGTGGAATAGGAGATACAGTGCTCCTAGGGCTATAAGGGTGTGGTCGAGGAGGAGAATACGTCGCCGGGTACGGGTAGACGGAACCAGATGGCACGAAAGTGGGCGCATTGGTGTTGAATTCGGGCATGCCACCACTAGCCCTGCGTGGTTGATAGATCTGAACAGCGATGTTCTGCCCTTCTACATCAGCACAATGCATCGCCTCCTCGGCCCTGCGCGCGTCGTCTTCGTTCCAGAACTCGACCATGCCTGTATCTGGTCCAAAGTGAGTCTGAGTCCTGACAGACGCGAGAGCACCGAAAGGACGGAAGATATCATATAACTGAGAGTCACTGTAGCCCATCGGGAGATGTTTCACGAGACGAGGAAGGGCAGAGGGAGGTGGAAGAGGCGTGAGTGGATTAGTAGGCGGATAAGGAGAAAGCACGAGATGCACGGGTGGGTGCAGGCCAGGGATGGGTCGCGACTGAAGCGTGGCCAACGCCTTCTCGGCTAGAAAGAAAATTTGTCAGATAAGAGCTGAGATGAAATCAGATTTCTTACCTTTTTCAAGAAACTTGAATTCGATGGTCCCATTCAGAAGGTTGCTCGACCCATCCCGCGCAATCTTTGGCCTGAACGGTCCGCATGTAAGAAGCGCCACAGCCAAGTTCTCGTCGGAGACATATGGTGGAAGACTCGAAATATACAGGAGAGGCTCGTGTAGATACGGGTGAGGTTCGCTGCCCTGAGATGGCGAGGTTTGGTAGTTTGGATCCATCTTGATAATTATCGTTCGACAACAGCAGCGTAAAAGCTAAAGAGAGAGAGAAAAAGGGAATACCTGTACAATTTGTACGTGACAGTAGGGCAGAGAAATGAGGATAGCCAGGCGTAAAGCCTGCGGCACACCGATGGTCGAGGGGCGAAAAAAAAGTCCCAAAGGATTAGGTAAGCAACACTCTTCGCATCACAATTTCTCCAACAGTCCACTCGCACGCAACAACCTTTGACCAGATTATCAACGGGCCACGACTCAAGAGGTCAAGAGTTACACTATTGTCATTGATTACAATAAGGAGGCAGCCTGAAAGCCATCCCGGAAGAAGAAGTATCAAGCAAGTAATATTTCTTGCACTATCCTGCACCACTGGTGATAGAAGCAGTGAGGAAGACAACAATTCACTCTTGATGCCAATGATTTCGATGAAGACACAGCCCGAACCGTTCTCATGCTTCACGCGTATAGCACATGTTTCTAACGCAATTGTTTTTATTTCACAGCCATCGTAGAGGTCGAGATCCGGAATTCCTTTCACACTACCTTCTAGTCCCGGACATCAAAGGATGTACCGCATACTTGAAGGCGAATGAATACACATCGAACGATGGCTACTCAACAATCCCCGAACTTCTCGACAGCGGGGAAAACCAGCTCTACGTGCTACTCCAGGCGATTACTAATGTCGTTTGACAGATTCTACGGAGGTAGTTCCTAAGATAGTACGTGTTCATGCGATGATTTCCACTTTCACTACCCTAATGTCTTCTCAGTGCACCATGGCTTTCATGGCAGTTGAAGTTGAACAAAACGGTTATCTAACATGACTTCCTGGGCGTCCGTCGGGTTTTCGTCATGACTACATTCCACGATTTGGAGTTGATATTATGGCTCGGACTGTGGCTCTTCATGACGAGGATATGTAGCGTTCTATCAGAAAAAATCGAGTTGCCCTGGGTGATCGTATTGCTCACCTTTTTTCGGTCGCGCGAGGGGCGAAGAAGAGTCATAATGAAAGGAATTTGAAGGCTTCTTCCTGATTTCGAGCCTTTCAAAGTTACAGTCTCTTCCGGTAATCAATCAGACGTCTGCGCAGCATTCAACTCGGAGTCGTATGCCCTGTTTTTCTCGGAGCTGTATCGATCCGTTCACAAATTAAATGTAATTAATATCGGGAAGAGCTGTCGGAACTGCTACAGTGCAGTCAAAACCCTCTTTCAGAAAATTTGCCAGCTCGCAGCCGACGAGTCTCAGATAACGATAACTCCTGCAACAAGTTGAATTGCCCTTTCTAGTCATTAACGATAGCAAGTTAGTGTCGACTCGCCCGTATTATGGCTGTCCACGTCTTTACGGCTCGTAGTAAGTAGATCGAGTCTAAAGCATCTAATTCTAGTTCATACAGGCATATGAGCCATAGTAGTGTTATACATATCTAAAATCCAACATCAGAAGTCATTGAGGGTCGTACAAGCGCATAATTTCCATCCAAATCCTGACATGAACCAAAGAATGTTCAAGCAGTTAGTTGAAATTTAAAGCGTGAACGATCCAGATTACTCACAAAGTGCATCTAAATAAAGATCCAATAAAATACAAGAGATGAGCTGAGGACATATTCTCTATGGGTGTCTTCTAATCAAGAAACATCAGACTGGGAAAAGCTCAAATTGAGACTACAAACACAAAGACGTACCGACGAATAGTTCGTCGACGCTGAGGCTTAGATGTTTCTTTTTTAATTAGGAGTTCGCCGCCGTTGGATATCGTATTTTGTCTGCGTTTCTCCTCTTAAACCAATTATATCGAATGATCGAGTTCTGTATACGCACCCTCTGCTAATCGCATCAAGCTTCTTGTTGCTTTCGTCTTGTACACCGTCCACAAACATCGGAGTGTTTTGGAGTAAGACAGAACGAGGAGATGCAATCTCCTGTAACGCAAGAGTATCCGAGGATGCAGCACCAGAAGCAGAGGCTCCAGAGGGGGAAGGGTTGGGGAGTCCAAAGGTAATAGGTGCGACAGCGACAAGAAGTATGAGGTCTATCACAACATTGAAACGCATCTTGACCAGAGACTTTGCTGATATCCAAGCAATTTCTTTCACTTCAATACGAGAGCAGAGCGGGACTGAAGGGAGGAAAAGGTAGTAAAAGGGTTGAGCCTTGAGGTACTTGTACTCCCGCGTCAGCATATTCCATGCAGATTATAGATCCCCCGTAACTCAGAACTGTATTGATGAGGTTGCCTTAGGGCCATGGGCGTCACCAAGCTATACGTACATCGTTGAATGCTCCACGTCACACTAAGTGCACACCTTGAGCTAACGTAGTAGCAAATGCTTGAAATGACTATTCCAGAAGCCGTTTTAAATTCAACCGCGGCCAAGTGGACGTGGTGTAATTGCCCCTCCTCGGTGCTTCGAAGGCTAGTAGATGAGAGTCACGTACTCGGCATTCTGCATTAGGGGCACGTCAGCGAAGAGATACTTATAGGAGTAGAATGCTGTAGAATGACCCCATCGGCAACGCCCGACCAGACCGAGCGGGTTACGCTGCCAACCGCAGTCATGGTCACCGAAGAGGAGGCAAAATCTGTACCATTCATAGCTATCAGATCATCATTCCTGGATGTGTCCACGAAAATAACAGGAAAGTAAAAAAAAATGCGTTCATCTTCAGTGGATACAACAGCTCGTGACCATGAATGGATCATCGTGGGCAGACTTCTCGGAAAGAGCTTGAATAGATGGCTCGGATGCAGAATCCGTGAGGGAAGCGATTTTTGAAGCTTGGCAAAATTTCACCGTTGATTCTGTGCACGAACGGCGATATTGCATAAGTGCGAGTTCCGCTGGAGAACAAGTTCTTTTGTAGATGATGGACCCGAGTCATACAATTGATTTGCAAAGAAGACCTGATGAACTTGAAGGAAATCCAGCGCGAGAAGAGTATAAAGAAGATGAGAAGGCCAGCTTGTACATATTTCGAAGACAGTGAGTGGTTCATTAGCTTCAGTTTCAGAAGCCCCCAGTGGCGTTGAACTAGAAGATATTCTTTACTACATCGCGACCTTCCAGATACTAGGGCTTTCTAGAGTGTGCTGATATGATGGATCTTCAAGCTCTTCAAGCTTGAAGGCTCAACGCGTTGATTTGTGCCACTGTTGTGGTAGAGGATGAACGACATGATCGCAGGAAACTGGATCCGGCAATTTCCGATTGGCAGTGACACAGAATTTTCAGTCGAAATGCGCCCGCAAGTCATACTTTCAAAGCACATTCGAACATAAAAAGGTTGCCAGAGCGCAACATAATGCCCAATACATCACAGATTTCCTCTCAGTTGACTGAACCATGTCCGATCCTACCAAATCCGACTCTTTCAACGGCATTATGATCCATGCCCTCATCACTGTTGAACCATCCAGAATCGACGAGTTCATCGAACATTTTAAGACGATCCAAAAAGTCGTCTCTGCTGAGCCCGAATGCTCCTACTACGAGGCCACGATCCGGCGACAGACTGGGGAGATACGACTCACAGAAGGGTGGAATCGCGATGAGAAATGGTTCAAAGAGGTACATGAATGATGGAAATTGAAAGATGGCATGAAACCTGGGTGATGCTCACCCTTCCTACAGGTGCAATTAAGAAAAGAATATTATATTCCATACCTCGAAGTCACCAAACCCATGTGGACTAATCCTCGTACGTTGCATACTCTCCAACCTAGAAAGATATTCAAAGCTTAGTGAACCATTACAGCTATTATTGAATATTTCCAGCGTTTACCCCCTGAATTAATATCCTTCAAGCCCTTTTCTCCCTCCAAATAACCTATTCTCGCGTGTTGAGTTGGGACTTGTGGAAGAAGTCGTAGTAGTAGATTGTAATATCACAAGGCCCTCATATATCACTGTACTTGCCGTACTAGAGAATGTATACAACGAATCTAGTACAAGAATCAAAGCGAAGAAAGGGTTAGAAGCAATTAGAGATACACTTCCAGGACTTACAAGGGTGATGAATGTATACGAAGTTGCATCCCCGGACGTAACTATCCCGGTCGCGGCCTCCGACAAGCCTCCGACGTGGACTCGGAGTGATAGCTGAGGCTGACAAACACATCCGGGCTCTTAACAGTAAGTATCTCTTTCTAAGCCACAACCTGGAGTAGTTTGTAATACACGACTCTGAGACGACAATAAAAACCCAAGGCATATCATGATACTCATCTGTCTCCCAAGTAAACTGAATCATGTCCCCTACAAAGCCAGCTGACTCCTCCAATGGCATAATGGTTCATGTACTTATCACTATTGAACCCTCCAGAGTCGACGAGCTTCTCGAGCATCTCAAAAGAATTTACAAGCTCGTCTCTGCTGAGCCGGAATGCACCTTCTTCGAAGTCACGGTTCGGCGAGAGACAGGAGAGATACGGCTTGCAGAAGGATGGAGTCGCGATGAGAAATGGTTCAAAGAGGTAGGTGACAATGGAAATGGGACGGCAGTATATAAGATCTGGGTGTTAATTCACTGGCTTACAGGTGCAATTGAAGAAAGCATATTACATTCCGTACCTCGAGGCTACCGAAAATATGTGGACGAAACCTCGTACGTTGCATCAAATAAGAAGAGATAGAGAGCTCAGTAATCCATCATAGGTATCATCGATTATTTTGCACGCCTGCCTCCCGAATGGACTACCATCAAATCCGAACACACCTTATCTTCCTCCAAGTAAGCAGCTGCAATGTGCTGTCTAGGGGCTCGAAGGGAAGAAGTGATCACAAAGCTGTCGTATACTTATCTGTGGCGGAGTATGCATACAAATGGACCTATTACAAAAACGTGTAAAATGAAAGCAAAACGGGAGTTACAAGGGATGGAAATAAATCGCGACACAAGAAACGTAGCGCTTCTAAGTACTAGAAAGTTAGTCAAAGAACTATCCAGGGAAGGAGACAGACTCACCGATGCACATGCACAGAAACTCTTCCCTTAGTCCCCGAGGCCCGCTATGTCTCCATAGTTTTTCAAGGGATCCTTTCTGAGAGCTTCAGCCTCAGACGTGGGAGTTGGCGATTTGTCATCCGCCTTCTTCAGTTTCATGACAGAATCAGGAGCTACAGCTGTACCCCTTCCCGATGAGGTGCTAGTCGCAGACTGCGGAGGACAGTAAGATTAGCATCGTCTAAGTACATGTACCAGAAAGATACATTACCTCGTCACGGAAAGGCGTGAACTTGGGAGTAGCAGGAATCGTCGTCTTTGTTCCAGACTCCTCATTATCCACAAAAGGCATGAATGAGCCCTTCTTCGCAGGTGTACTTGCCACAACTTCTCCTTGCTTCTTTAAACCAGAACCCGAAGCCACAGGAGCCGGTGGTGGCGGCATTTCATCGGGTCCTGGATCCCTATATGGCACGATCTTTGAGCCCGATGAGCTCGAGGCAAGTCTCTTTGTTTTCCCAGCTTGCTTTAAAGTGCTTCCAGCAAGCTTTTTCGACCCTGGAATGTTCTCCTTGATGCGCGACTTGCGGGTACCAATGTCTGGCCACGCGTTTATTTCCATATCGCCAGATTGTGCTGAACCTGTAGGATCAACGAATACTTGCATAGGAGCATTCGACACGGATGGTGCACGCGTTTGGCGGGTGGTTGAGGGGTTAGAAGAGGGAAGGGATGCAGTTGAGGAGGTCGTAGCAAGGGCTCGTCGCATAGTTGACGTTACTGGAGCAGTAGAAGGGGTCACGGCAGGCAATGCAGAGGACATCATGCGTTTCTGGAAGTCAGAGTACCTGTTCTTCAGATGGTCTAGTGGTGACGCTTTCCTGGCGATGCCCAAAGAATATACATCGTCGGCTTCCTTCCGTCTATAAAACGAGCAAATAAAATGAGCTATGGTAAGAGACCAGACTCGAGTTCGACTCACCTTCCATCACGTTCCAAGACAGCCGCAAACTCCTCGTATAAGATCCCAAATTCTGTGCCGATATCATTTGCGATTAAAAACCGATAGATGATAGTGGGCTTCTCGACAAAGCTGGCATAGAGCATCCAGAGCTTTAAGTACTTCATTTCACCTCTCCATTTGCCATCCCTGTTATCTTTCAAGACACGGGTGGCTTCTTCCAGAAGCTCCAACAAACCCGACTCCGCACTGTGGCCTTGAGGGTAATTCTCAAGTGTCCAGTTAACCAAAGTACAGTACGCCTCCAAAGGGTCGTCGTCTTCATCCTCTAGAGCAATCTCGACATTTATCCGGAGTCTTTGACGAGTGGCAGCCAGTTTGGACTCTCGTTGAGCATGAGGTGTAGTTAGAATGGACGAAAGCGCTGTGACTCGACGACCTGTAGCCAGAGGTTGGATATTCTCTTTAGCGGCTTCGAGCACATCACAGTCAACGATTGTCGGCGAGTCGTCACTGAATACGTCGTCGGCTGACATGGTGGTAGATATGAAAGAAACAGTTCTGAGCCAAAGCCCTGCCAAAGCTTGAAGTTGAACAAAGAGAACACTTGACAAATGATTCGCGCACGGACCAGAAAGTTAAAACCGCAGGGTCGCGCATCTGACCGCGTATCCATTCACGTGGGTATTCCTTGACTCCGACCTCCTCCTTGCATCTTGAACGATTTTACTTCATTTGCCCGAAAGGCCTCACTCTTGGGCGCGAATTTACGTGCTTGAATGGTCTACGTGTACACTACTATACATGAAATAACAGCTTGTACCATTTCAATCACGATAGATGACATGCATCTCATTCTGGGCTCGTATATGATTCTCTCTTCTATGGCGAGCCCATTTCTTGCATTCCTTTATGAACTACAGAATAGTCATCGAATAAAGATGATTAGTTTTCGATAAAAACATACGGCTCACGTCCAACTTCATTTCAAGCTCGCTTAGCTGTTGCTCGTATAGCGAGTGAGTTGCAGCGTAATCTCCCCTCACTTCACAGAATTTCTTGCATATCCTCGTTACATCTGATTCTAGGAACACGACCGACTCATTACACCCTGTTGAAGAAAAGGGAAGTACATCACCAACCAGAGTGTTCGAATTGTTACTTACTCACATGAACGAGGGTATGTCCTACGGCGCGAAGGATCCAGTTTGTAGGACAATGCCAGCATCCTAACTATAATTCTGCTTGTGAACACCTCATGTCCGACGGCTATCAGATCCGGGTTGAGCAGGAGCTCGCGAAGGGGTTTAAAACTGTTGCAGAGAACAATCAGGAAGAGCACTATACTTAAGCAGAAGACGGTTGCGCGCGCCTGGTGCTAAAACAATCCCCGCAAAGCCTCGTGAGCCCAGACCATGTAATGTGGCCCCTGGCAGCACGACAGGCCTTTACAGACGATAAAATGAGCCAGGAATCATCAGAAATGAATCAACTTCACCTACGTGACAGTGAGGGTCGAAAACTAGATTCACAAATGCTGGCTCACTCATGACGGGGGTTGGATCAGGCATTAGTATACCTGCGGCAACACCGAGTCGGTCCCGGGAAGCTTTCCATATAAAGGACGTGGAACGATGCATTAGAATACTCCGGAGGTCTTTGCTAGTTCGTGCCAAGCACAGAAGATCGTAAGGGTCTAAGTATCCGAAAACCTGAACCCAAAATGTCAGCAGACGGAGGCAGTAAAGTTCAAGTTTAGGACGCACCTCATACAGTACATCTAAAGGAATCTCGAACATTTTCTGATTATGAAATCGAGTAATCTTGCCTAGGTTCGCGTATCCTCTCGGCTTTGATGGCCTCCCGATGGTAGTGTTTCGTGAAGAAATGTCTTTCTGACGTACTTATACGCGCTGCGCCGCTGAATTTCGCGAAAAAACCTCACATGATATTCACGTGATGTTAGACGCGTGACTTCCGGAGATCGTACTTTTTATTTTTAAGATTTAAATTTCCGGGGTACAATTATCCCCCACCGCCAGGGCCCAGGAACTAAAAGGATGCTCATATGTTGCAAAATTTTAAATGTTTGCGTAAAACGGGCTGAAATAGAGCCGCTTCTGGTAAGGCATTTGAGCTAATCCTTATCGTGACTCACATTTTCGGTCCGAAAACAGATTTGCATACAACGTTTTCTGCAGTGAAAACGTAACAGAACAAGTGCTTTTGCGCCTGAACTTTGTTTTCGCTTATGTTTTAAGCTCAGCAGAGGTTCATTGATATTCCACTGTCTCTTTCTTTGGTTCACTGTCAGCTGCAATGGCTTCCTTCTCTACTGCTGTTCCTGCTGATATCGCAGTACCTCATATTCACAGAAGTGAAGAAAATCACGAGCATGCATCCGGATCCCAAGAAAATGTTTCCAAAGCTCACATCTATCTCGATGAATCTGCTCTCGAGACTGACGACGCTGTTGACATCCCCATTCCCTCCATCGGTGTCCCAAAACATCTCGCTGCTTCTATCGGAGCAGCAACAGGTGCTGCAACGGAGGCTAGACGTTTATCGACCTTCGGAAAAGCGCTCGATTCGAATCATGATTTGAATGTAGGTCCTTCGTATCTTTCTGAGCGGATGAGGCGTCCCTCCGCTATCCGAACGGAAACTGCGGAAACTATCGCTTCGTCTATCATTAAAGATATCGACACGACTCCGACGACGAGGACACATACCATCGATAGTTCCGCTGGGATCCTAGCTGGTGTACAAGCACTGCAATTCTCCGAGTCGCCCGAAGTGGCTAGTCGGATAGCGAAGAAACAGAACAGGCAAAGTCTCTTGCAGTTCGCCGCACTTTGTTGGTGTTTCATCCTGGAGGGCTGGAATGATGGCTCCGTAGGCCCACTGCTCCCCGTCATTCAGAGCTATTATCATGTACGTCTGTCTTCAAATGCAAGTTCCTCCATCATTGCTGATCAAGACATAGGTCGGATTTGCTGTCGTCTCGTTATTATTTGTGTTGAACTGCATGGTGAGTCTCCCGATCCAAGTACTGTATTCGTTTGCGCTCACGCCCCCCTTAATGTTCCAAGGGTTTTATCATTGGTGCAGGCGCCAACGTGTGGTTAAATGAAAAATTTGGCTTTGGAAAGGTAAATCTTTTTCCATATCGCTCTTGCTTGTGTCTGATCAACTTGAAGGTCATGGTACTGGGGTCTCTTTTCCAAGTGGTGACTTATGCAATCCAAAGTCCTGCCCCGCCATTTGGCGCGCTCGTAATGTCGTTTTTCTTAGCCGGTTTCGGAATGTCCCTTCAAGTAACGCTTATTCTCCTCGAGCTCCCTTTTTAATTTTACTTACATACCTAACAAATTTCAGAATGCTCAAGCAAATGGATTCGTGGGCAGTCTCAAAAAGAATAAATCCAGCAAACTGATGATGTTGCATGCGTCATATGGTGGGTCTTCAATGTTTTCTTTCTTCATACCTAGATATGCTGAAACCATTCTTCGAATACTAGGCTTAGGGGCATTCTGTTCTCCCCTCGTTGCGACACATTTCTCTCAGACTCGCCACTGGTCATTCCATTATATCATTTCTGCTGGTATCGCGGTTTCCAATACCACCGTGCTCACTGCTGTGTTCCGATTCAAGCGTCAGGAAGGTGCGTTGTTAGTTACTTTCTACAGCTCGATTGTCCGCTCATGTAGGTGATCATATATACAGACCTTCTCCGCGAGGCAGGTCAAGAGCCTGGCGAAGAATCCGCAAACGCCACTCCTCACGCAAATAACTTGTACCGCCAGATTTTCAACCTCAGGGCCGTGCATTTCCTAGCCATATTCGCACTCATTTATATCGGGACGGAAGTTACAGTCGGAGGTGGGCACCAATCCTGGATATAACTATCCGAATGTTAATTGCTTCTAGGATGGATCGTCACCTTCATTATCCGAGAACGTGACGGTGGTCCGAGCGCTGGGTATATCTCCTCAGGGTTCTTCGGAGGCAAGTATTTTATGACTCTCGAACGTTTATATTTCATTCTTTTTTGAAGGTCTCACGCTCGGCCGTCTTGTACTGATGTCTGTCAACAAGAAGGTGTGGACTATCATAATTCCTTTCGGTATGTTCGAGGTTCTGATGAGGAGCTTCGATTTAGGTCGGGGAGCATACGGTGGTCTTCTTCTACGTATTACTCTGCATCGCGTGAGCATTGCCATTTATGCAGACATGCAACAAGTCATTTAGTCACCACCTTTTACAGACTTGAAATCACAATTTGGTTTGTGCCCTCAATTATTGAAAATGCAGTTGCGGTAAGCCTATCTTTTCTTCTGAGTCTACAGGAACCCATCCTCTCTATCATCTAGGTATCCTTCATCGGCCTCCTTCTGGGACCCCTCTTCCCGATCTTAGTCGGCCATGCCACTCGCATCCTCCCAGCTCCTCTCTTGACAGGCTGTGTAGGGTGGATTACTGGAGTCGGAATGGCAGGTTCGGCTGCTTTGCCTTTCATCACTGGTATTTTGGCGGCAAAGTATGGTATCAAGTCGTTACAACCCTTGTAAGTCTGGGCATCGAATCCATCGGGTTGGCTTTTCAATGCTGACTTTTTGCCCTTGCAAGCCTGGTAGCTATGATGTGTACAATGGTTGGTTTGTGGGCTTTGGTTCCAAAAGGTCGCCGCGCTGCTGCTTAGATCTGAAGGATGAAGGACGAATAAAAGTGCCCCTTCGGCTTAGTTCTTGCTTACTCTTAGATGTGTTTCAATTTCTAGATTTAAAATAATGTCTTGCATAGATAGAAGTTGTTCATTAGATTTTTGTACTTACTTGGATGATGGGTAGACTTAGTGATTTATACACACACCTTTTCTTTGTCTCGTGCCACAGTAGTCAACTGAACGCACATTGAATACTTCAAGCTATACTGTACTATAAGGGAGTACAGCGGCTATAGCGTCCGGTGTTCTCTAAGTGACACAGCTTCCTGGATTTGCAACAACAGTGTGGGACCCTGTCGATTTCACTCAAAAATGCTCAACGGAGGTTGTGACTAGCTTCAAATTTTATTCTTTCCTAGTACTAAATACTCATACATACACGGTAAGGACTTTAATAAGATACAGTGCGTGTTATGCCATTTTGTCAACATTTCGTCAAGCTCAAGGCACATAACGAAAGTTGGGAGCCTAGCGCCGGGCGATAAACGCTGTCAGCGATCTGAATATGTCAAAATAATAGATTAATACGCACCTTGTCAGCATACTGGCTGACATCGACTTTTAAATCAGCTCTTGGAATTCCGTATTTCTTGTTCCTCCGTGCATTGTCCCATCGGTAGGATGCCTGGGATAGTCGATGAGTGTTTATCATGAAGCAAAATAGACGATGCGGAACTCACGCTCATGATTAAAGCACATACAGCTCCGAATAATTCAAGGGCACAGCAGACTGCAACGTATGTTACTATTTACGAATCGGGCAATTGAACCCGGTGCTTATACTCACCAGCAAATCCTTTTCTGCATTACAAATGAAAACAGGCCCGAATCAGAAGTGCATGGGTGAGTGATATTGACTTTCACGTACATGTAGCGAGGCGCCTCGGTCTCAGGAAATAAATGTGATCCAAGGACACTCCCGCATTGGCCGATAGCCATGAACATAGGAATGCCTGTGGCCTTCTTCGTTTCCGAACCCAGGTTATGAGCAACTGGAGAACAAATGAGTAAATTCTAGGATAAACTGCAGGAGAATCTACGCACACCATGAGATGATGACACCAATACTAGTGTAAGTTCCGCTTGTAATGCAGAAAGTCGCAAAGTACCGCGCCCGATTATTGTGTGGAACGGCGAGGAGGATCCTGATATATTCAAATACCTTAAGAAAAGTATGCACCCCAAAGTACTAAGCGAGGCGTACAGATAACCAATACCTCCAATGGTGCTAGAAAGTGCAATGGGAATCCCTGTGGTAAGGATTAGCTTCGTTTGGAAGAAAATTCTAGGTCAAAGCACACCTCTGGATTGGAAGCGATCGGATGGATAGGAGAACAATATCAAGACAATAGCAGCAACGGCATAAGGGGGAACAGTCATCAAGTTTGATTTTGCACCACCTATCAAAATTATAAATGCCTGACTAGTCGGACAAATTCAGAACTTACTGAATCCCATTGTTTCAAGAATCGTTGGAAGGAAAGCGGATGTGGAAGCCAGGGAACAATTTAGCGCAAAGTAAACGACACCACCCATGTAAATCTACACGGTAAAAGAACGAGCTTCAGCACCACTGATCGATGGCTAAATCAAACACAAACCCTCCAGTCTTTGAAAGCAAGGGATATGTGGGCTAGAAGCGTTAAGTAAGAAGACTGCGACTTCAACAGAAAAGATGAGGACTGCCTACACTTGTTTACCACAGCCCCCACGTCGCCGCTAGTTGCACGATTCATTCTACTGATAGCTAATTCGCGCTCCCGCTCGTTGAAGATATGAGTCGACTCGGGTCTATCTGGCAAGATGAACATAGTTAGCACTCCAAGTAGTACTGCTGGTATTCCCTGAGACAGGCGAGACTGCGTGAACTCGAAGAGGTAAATAGACTCATGTAACTGTACACACCTCAACAATGAACAGCAGTCGCCACTGTGCAAACGGAATATTGGCTTGCTGAACACCGAACGCTATAATTCCACCAAATGCGCCAGCAACAGCAGCAAAGCCGAACCAGTATGCCATCTAATGAGATATGGAAGGAATATATCAGGAAGGCCTCGGAACCATCGACACACACAGTTACACACCCGAAGACCCAGTTCAGCTTTTGTGTAAAACAGAGCTATCATTGTATCATGAGAAGCGGCGTTATCTCCCTAATTGTTTCAAGCACGAACAGAAATAGAGAGGAATGGCAGGGCCAAACCCGGCTTCGAAGACTCCCAAAAATATTCTGGTAGTCATAAGGCCACCAAAATCGAACCCAGTAGCCTGGGGCAGCGTTCGTTATCGATTTGACATCGAGTCGGTGTGAATTTTACCATCAATGTAGAACAAGTACCCCATCCAATGGCGGCACAGGCTAACCAGATTCGAGGCGCGACTAGCTTAGATAGGATTGTAGCAGGAACTTGACATAAAATCTACTTGGAGCAATGGGTGTCAAATGTCTGTAAGGGCTTCAACTTTGCTCACGTATGAGAAAAAGAATGCCGAGTTGATCCAGTCAAAGAGAACACCCGTAGGATCGCCGTTTAGTATATCCTTTGGAAGCCCTTGAACACGAGCATTCCCCAAGTTTGAGCGGTCCAGATCTAGAAACGAAACTCAGACGCAAATTCATCAGAAGAGAGTAAGTGACTCACAAGCAAAGAGATAGAGCAGACAAGCGATAGGCAGTATACGTCCATCCAACTTGCGAACCAATTTCTTCTCCTCGAGGAACCATGGATGCGAAGACTCACCAGCTATCGCCTGCTCGTCGGTGAAAAGGTCTTCAGTTTTGACCTCGTCGCTGGTATAAGCCTTTGCATCGTCGATAACCTCCGCTGCGGCTCTAGACATGATGGCTAGGGCCGGGGGGATTTGGAATGCAAACACGGGCTATATAAATCTGTATTCGACATTCATAACGTAACATCTGGCAGCGGGATGACCTCTGATGACCTCGTGTACAATTTGGAGTGCGGGGGTGGGGAAGTGGATTATGTAACTTCTCAAAACAGAAAAAGACCTTACAGGCTGTAGTAATGCATTTGGTAAAATGATTTCCCTCAAGTTTACACCATTTCTACTACTCGAAGTACGAGCACGCAGCTCTCGCGGATGTTCTCAATGAACTAGGGAAAACATGGGATGAAGCACAATCAAGAATCAATGACTCGAACGACCTCACTGACCGTTGCTAAAACAAGTTTAGCTGATGGGTGTTCACTGACAACTCGATTGAGAGGCAAAGTACACATCTCTCCATTAATGCGGGGGGTGTTGGATTAGGGGAGTGCCTGATTTCGGTGTTATTGGGTGCCACGAGTTCAAAGACTATCTTGGCTCGTTGTATCTTTAAAATATCGAATAAAACACCGTATCGTTTTTTTGTTTCTCACAAGATAGCGAGACCTTTGAGCGTCCGTTCTTGAGCGAGGGACCAAACGTTCGATAGTAGTAAACAGAGGAGAAAATGATTCCATCAGGTGCGATACGGCTAGAGATGGCACTTCGGGAAGATCGCAAGAATCCCAATAAACCTGATGAGATCTTGACCGCGCTGAAGAGTGAAGGAAAACGCTGAGATCCGGCTCCCAGCTAAGATACGTGGGAGGACCTTTGAATGAATGGAAAGGAGAATGTGAGGTCATCTGAGCTTTCAATGGATCTCCGTCATGATGCTCTGACTTGATATGACTGCTTGCCGCGGAATATAAAACATTAGACCTATCCGCATGTGTAAAACACAGAAGCCTTACATTTGAATATGTGCCGCAAAGATTGAAGGCGATTATCGTGTATTTGAATGGCGGCGTCCTAGCGTCCTATAGGACACTGCATTGAGTTGTTTTCCTCTATTCGTGAGAGCTTCCAAGGCGTCAGCAGCGGGTGGCGGGCCAGCAGGGATTCTGAAATGATGACTAGACAAGCCCAAGCTTCTGATGCGGTATCTGACGATACACAACGCCCGGTGGTAGGAAAAGAGTCGTCCAGTAGCATAAAGTACAGATGTATAAAGGATGAAAAGGAAGTGAGAGAGTCAGCAGGGTCCAGCACGTTGAGAAGCCAGGATCCGGAAACTCCATCACAGAGACACTCTGGAAGCTGTGGCCCGTTAATAGACGGAATCAAGCTCTCGTCTCGTATCATACGCGATATTTGAGCTTCAACCGGCAATGCTTTGTAAATTGGGAGTGAAGCATCCGCAAGTCCTATGAGCCATAGCGCATCAGCCCAGCGGTCACAAGCGTACAGCAGCTAAGAGCAGCCGACCAAGCCTAACCAAGCGGAGCATTGCAAGCTGGCTGCGTAATTCCGCTGTATCTTGAACAATGTATCGCCTTTATCATGAAGGAGTTGAGTCACAAAGTCGCGTAGAGCCCATCATATCCAAGGCGACCGCAGTCTACTTTCCATCTTTCTTCTAAACCTCCACCATGTCTTTCAAGAAAGCAGCAACTTTTCCTTCGAATCCCGCAACCGTTCGAGGTGTGTCGACCAAGCTTAGTGCAAATAAAGAGAAGGTTGCATATGCGAACGGCAAGACCATCGTGGTGCGTGATGAAGGTTGAGAGCAAAGTCGTCCTCGGCGTCTCACCGACTGATCCTCCTTAGATACGCGATCTCAAAGTCAGTTTTTGCTTTCGAGGGTATAGCATCTCTTTGACGCGTGTTAGAACCCCGGACTCTCCATTGCATATGCTGGACATTTGCAAAATACTACTGTTGCGCGCATTTCGCCCTCGGGATATTACTGCGCTTCCGCAGATGCAGTTGGAACTGGTGAGCACTTGATGAAATTGTTTTGATATCACTCTCGATCTGAACAGATTATAGTTAGAGTATGGGATACTGTCGGTGAAGACCAGGCGCTCAAGGGTGAATACAAAGTCATTTCGGGGCGAATGTAAGTGAAGGTCCAAGGAGATGTGGACCCACCGTACTAGTCGTGCGACTAAACTACGGTTATACAGCAACGATTTAGAATGGGACGGAGAAAGTAAACGAATCATCGCGGTCGGAGATGGCAAGGAAAAGTGCGTTCAACCCAATATTGCATGTTCAGGACTGACAACTTGACCTACGAAGGTTCGGGCATGCCTTCATGATGGATACTGGTTCATCTACAGGTGAAATAAGCGGGCACTCCAAGGTACAGATTTGAACCGTTGCACACTGCTCTGTATCTAACTCCTCTGAAGGCCATCAACGCTGTTTCGATCCGTCACCAAAGACCTTACAGAGCTGCAACTGCAGCAGACGATGCACTGATCATCTTCCACCAAGGCGCGCCGTACAAGTACGACAAGACCATCAAGACCCATACCAAGTTTGTCCAAGAAGTACGGTACGCACCTTCAGGAGACGTATTCGCCAGTGTCGGTTCCGATTCCAAGATCTTCCTCTATGATGGAAAGACGGGTGACACTCTTGGTGAGATCACCGAAAGTCCCCACAAAGGTAGCATCATGGCGTGCTCCTGGAGTCCCGATAGTAAATCGCTGGTGACCTCGTCAGCGGACTGCACGGTCAAACTATGGGACGTCGAGGCGCGCAAAGCTGTTACAACATGGACAGTTGGCTCTGGCGTCAACTATCAGCAAGTTGGAAACGCGTGGAGTGGAGAGTCCGATATCATATCCTTGTCCATGAGCGGTGACCTGAACATCTTCGATCCACGGGCTGGTGACAAGCCAACCAGAGTCATCAACGTACGTGTGTAGTCTCATATGTTGACTTGGGCTAACAGTCCATGTTACATTCCACAGGGCCCCCAGAAACCTATTACTGCCATCGCACCCTCCAGCTCGGGTACATTCCTTGCTAGTACTGCGGATGGTCGAGTATTAGCATACTCTGCCGCAGCTGGAGAATCCACTCATGTTGCAGGTGAAAACCATACAAGTCTTGTTACCAGTCTCGCTTCATCTCCTGCTGATGGCAAGGTCTATTCTGCTGGTTTCGATGACCGTGTTCGCGAGATTGAGAGCAATGGCTCTGCGTTTACGTCAGTAGTTTTGGATCATGCCTAGAGTCGCACTGAAACTAACATTCATATCTTGTATAGACCTGCATCAATAGCTACATCTTCTCAGCCCAAGTCAATTGCAGTCGCCGGAGACTCATCTGTCTTCGTTGTAGAGGTGAATAGCGTGGAAGTGATTCGGTCAAACCAGAAAGTGTCCGAGTACTCGCCCAAGTACACTCCGAGCGCTGTGGCAGCTAGCAAGTCTCTTGTTGCCATCGGAGGCGAGGTGAGTTGCACTTGTATTGCTCTCATCTTCGGCTTCAAGATTTGGCTATAGGACATGAAAGTACACCTCTACCAATGGGATGGGACGGGCCTCAAGGAGGACACCGTTTTAGAAGGCAACAAAGCTGTTGTTAGTTCATTGGCCTTTTCTCCTGACGGTAATCTATTGGCATCTGGTGATGTGAGTAACATTTTTAGGCCCCCAGCTTCAGCACAAGTTCATGAGCCTGTCTTTCTTTTCAGTCTAGCGGGAGAGTATCATTGTTTGATGTCAAGGAGAAGAAGGTACGACACTACATCCCTACCTCCTAGGTTCCTAGCAGTTTGACTAAAACGTTGAACTTTCCACAGCTCATTACTTCACGCTGGTCTTTCCATACTGCACGCATTAACTCGCTGTCGTGGACTTCAGATTCAAAGCACTGTGCCTCGGGGTCACTCGATACACATGTCTATGTCTGGAGTGTTGCAAAACCTCTGAAGAACATTGCGATAAAGAATGCAGGACCTGGTGGTGTCAACGCAGTACTCTGGATCGACAAAGCAGATGGAAAGACAGGGCAGCTCGTTAGCTCAGGCGCCGATGCATGTGTGAAGGTGTGGGAGGTGACGTTCCATGCAGTGTGAAGTATCTAGTACCTTCAATTCGGTGGATGAAAGGAGATGCAAGAGCCAGTAAACTCACATATTGTATATCATTTTGTGGCGTATAACATAACTTATGGACGTTGTAACTCGAAGGGCAACAAATATATGTAAAACAAATCGACACCGGAGGCGAAGATAAGAGCAATGAAAACTCTACTGCCATGAACGCAGTCTTGTTTCTCAAGCAGCCACGAAAGGATGGAAAGCTGTTGAAGGCGAGGGTGGTATGCGTTCCACTCGATGTATCTCACTTGTACTTGTTCAGTTCTTTTCTTTCATCTCTGCTCCAGTATTGACTGATACACCCTCCAAGGTAATTTGATCACTTTACTAGACTTTACTGCACCCAGATTACACATCAATCTGCCTACCAGTAACCAGTGAGCTTATTCTATGTCATGTAAGAAGTGCGGCCTGTACCAATCATTGAATTAGCCTATTTTGCTAATGACGCCTTTAAAGTACACTTCAATGACAGCGGCAGAGATATTTTTGTCGCATGGAGATTATACGCAAAACCAAGGTCTTATGATACACAACAAAGGAGACCAATACTGGGGTGAGCCCAACAGAGAAGAGAAGGAACAAGAAGCGGAGCCACCACGAGAGACGTATGAAGCAATATACAAACACCGTCCTAAGCCATTTCCACATCCTGGGCAACAGGCTCCGCAGCCTTTTCTTCTGGCTGCTGGGCCGGTGCCGGTTCGGAATCACCCATGAATGCATCCAGTTCTTTATCCAATTCCTCCGCAGTCTTGGGTTTCTTCGGTGCCGGTCGTGGAGCTGAGCCTCGTCCTCTGCGAGCTTGTTGTCTTGAGCGTATCGGGCCGCTGAATGCAAAAATGAGCTAACGTATAGCGGCATCAAGAGTAGGAGATAAACGCACGGGCCAGACGAATCCTTCACTTGCGAGTCATCCGCAGCGAGCCGGTCTGCAAGCGGTGGTTTTTGTATCCTGTTGATGAGCGACGAGGTCGGAGCGCTGACCGCTCGTCTGGGTCGAGGTACACTTGTATCGAAGACGATTGTCATTGGTTGGCCTAGATAACATCAGAAAGTTAGATGATTGCCGCATTTGACGAGAATACAGAAGGAAGGGTGAATGGCCGTAAAAACTTGAGGGGAAAAAAGGGAGAAAAAGATAGCTACCCTTGGCGAGAATCCCATCAAATTGCTTTTTCGCTCTTGTTGCCTCGGTGGCCGTCTCGTAGGTGATAATGGCGACCCCGGATGAGCGTCCACTGCGGTCGTACTTGATTTGTGCGATAATGTAAAAACCGGTAGGAGTCGGCTTCTCATGCAAAAGCTCGGTGCTAGTCGGACGTTCGTACCCTGATTAATGGCTCGCGAACGAGCGTGCCTATCTGTCCAAAGATGGCCTGTAAAAGGGTATGAATAAAGAAGGAAAAAAAGAAGGAAAAAAGTCAGGCGCACAGTAAGGTCTTTAGGGGTGATTTCGTAGTGTAAATTTGAAACGAGGAGTTTGGTGTTAGGTGCAGCCGGATTTGTTGGTCCTCTGGGTCGAGAGTCGCCATTGAGGTTGGTCTTCGCTCCTGGAGCTCTGWCGTGCAGCCATTGACCGTTGACGTCCCCTCGAGGGGATGGGCGCTGAAGCAGATTGTCAACTCACATCCTACACTTCGTTGAAAAAGAGAAACATACACTGTATGGCTTCCTAGCTCCTCTTTGAGATCGAAATGCAGACATTTTCTTTAAAAAATAAGCAAAGGTGGAATAGGAAAATTACTGGTCGTGGTCGTTGAGGAAATGTCGCGACAGCTTATGTAACTGAGCCAACAGCTCTGATGTGAGACGCGGAGCCTGCAGGCTGCGCGGAGCCCGAAATGGAAAGAGGGCCACTCACCGCTTATGGTTGACGGGAAGTCCACGGCAGACTTTTGCACTCGGCTTAGGTCAATTCGCAGATTACATACTCCATTCCTCCGTTCGGCCTCCAATTCGGGCTGTACCGCTATCCACTGGTTGAGTCAGTCTCGTGAATTGGAGCTTCGTTTGCAGTCAAAAACTACTCATAAAATCCTGCCCATACCGAAGAAAGACCAGAGAAAGAGGCTCATATTGCCCTCACTGGGCTCAAACGGCTCCAGACCGAACTCATCCCTGTCCCGGGATGTCAGGTTCTGGAATGCCGGCCGTCTTCGAGTCCACCGCCTCCGTCAGCTTCCGCCCGGAGGCTAACATAGGCTAACATCTCTCCCTCTTGTACAACTCCAGAGCTTTATGTATACATATGTCCTTGTTTTTTTTGCTCTCTTGTACATGAATAAGTATCGGTATCTCTTATCCAGAACACACCTCTTGCATTTACTCCCCATTGCCCTTATTTTAAGCCTATCAGGACTCCGCTCCGTGCATCCCTGTTTATCGTAGTATGATAATTATCCTTTTTTACTTCTTATAAAAACACTTCAATGACTTGATTTTAATGATTCCAACTGCCCAAATTGCCCCAAAGAGCTTCAAAGCTTCAAACAGAACAGAGAATTGTGAGCTGAGTAAGGGCAGTTTACGAGGAGAGGATCCGGCCGAGCTCAACCGAACATCGTGCAAATGCAAATCCTGCCGTGGACTTCCCGCCAACGTTACATGGGGGATGAAAAAACCCCTGCCACTCTGCTACGTTCTGGAGCCCTGGCCTGACTCGCTTCATCGTTATTAGGGGAAAAATCCGACACTGGGAGGTGTACGGGGTGGGCTGTCGTGGAATGCGTCGTGTGGGTGATGGGATAGTCTATCCGTGGTCAACCTCCTCTCCTCCTCCTTCTGGCATCACCCTCTTGCCAGTCCTCTGTCCAATCCGCTTCCGGTGTTATTTCCTCTTCTTCCTCTAGTAATCCTTCCCAGTCCTCCCAGAAAACATACGAGATATATGCCGGTTCAGGGGTTGTACCCTGGAGTTTCCCAGTTCCGGTGAAGGCGCCAGAGTGTGTAAGAGACTCGGTGAGGGCTTTGATCCCTGTCGGTGAGCCCGAAATGTCGAGGAGTGAAACCTGAACCCATAGTGTCGCCCTCTTGCCTACAGTAGTCGATTGAGCAGGCTGGAAGTGAGTGAGCCCAAGAGCGGGCTGGTCGCGAGCTAGCCATCGCAGCTGCAGAACCAAACCATAATACTCGTCTCATACTTGAGGAAGGACTCGAAGCTCCAGGGGAGAACATGCCTGGGGTTGGGCCACCGGGAGATTTGTTAAGATGGGAGGGACTGGCGACAGTTGAGGATGACTGTCGTGATTCACCTGAAGCAGCTCCTGTGAGGAGAAATTCAACCCAGAGACAGGTCAATGTCTGTAGTGTATCGAAGGACATTTGGATTATTAAAAGTTCATGGGATAAGCGGAGGAGACAACCAACCTCGGTCTTGTCAGTTTTATGCAACTCCACACCCTTCCCTAAGGGATCCGCAGAGGATGAGGTTCGGCGCCGCCGAAACGACGAGCCGCCAGCGCTCAAGCTCGTGGCACTCGCACGTTGTAGACTCGTCCTCTCTCGTTCTTGATCTGTCTACAATAGAATTGAGGCGAGGAGTGAGACCGTCTCGAAGCATTTAACGTCAGCTCGGGGGGTGATGAGGAAGGAGAGTATAATGTTTGTGACAAGATGTCTGTCGACGTTGGCCGGAGAAGTTTTTGCATAGGTAGCAGAGGGCTTCCATTAGGTGTTCGTCTATGATTACAACTGGGAAAAGGATGGGTGAGGGAGGGTGAAAGGTCCCAAAAAGCATGGAGAATCCCGAGATGCCATTGGAGTTGTTTGGCAGCGTACCCTACGAAAGATGGACGCGGTCAGCCATGACAACCAAAAACCAAATTTATAGAAAACGACAAGTCTCACCTGCCCTCTCATATCCCAATCGCCCCTCACCCTCTTCCTCAAATCCCTGATGTCGATAAACTCAGCCCCGGGATGACAGTGCAACAGATGCAGCACAATACAATTAGGCTGCTCCCAATTCCGTTAAGACATTACCACCGGCGAAACTGCATTCGCCAACGGTGGCTCGAAGATACGTGATGCCCCAATTTCCAGTGCTGAGTGGCTCAGCGCGAGTTGCTTGATCCCCGAGCCGTGTTTCACGAAGCTCTCAAATCCTACCGGCGTATTTGAAGTCACTAGTTGGGAAAAAGAGCCGCTGAACTGAGCAACGGCAGAAGAGGACGAAGAAGATTGAGCGGCGACCCAGATTGATGCGCCTTCTATGATAGAGGTAAAGGGTGGTGCTCTTCCCATTGAGCCTGAGTACATCATTCCTAGCCTTCCCTAGTAGAAATGCGCTCGAGTTTCATCATCATGTCCTCGGTAGACAGAGTTATCCTCTTCGAACACATGATATAATCCTGCGGGCCGACATCCCCATAATTCGTCCAGCTGAGACGCAGAAGGGTGTTGCCTCTTCGAGCGAGAACTGTTAAAAGCTCCTTTGGAGCGGACTCTTCTTCAAGAAAATTTTGCCGCACTTGACGAGGAATAGTCAAGGATTGTGCGGACATCGGCGGGGTCACAGCGTTCGGGAATACTCCTCTCGATATGGAGTCGATGGATATAGACACCAGAATGCGAAGGTGGCTGAGAGGAGTGGGGTCAACGCATACTTCAGAGAGGATATTGATTCCTAAAGGTATGTCGAAGCTGTTGGTTCGATGGCCGTGATATGTGTCGTTTACGTGCGGAGTGGGGGAAGAGGAGACATGGAAGGAGGAGAAGGGAGATTGTGAACCACTCGTGTAGGTATGGCCAGACGAACGTCGTTGTTGATGGTGCGAAAAAAATCTTGTATGAATTAGAACTTCAGTCATTTCACCCCAAGCCAATACACACTTACCTTCCTCTCTTCAAACCACTAAAGGCCCTCTAACGACATTCTCTTAGCTCTAAGTCCTTGCCAAAAGTACTCGATCCACGCGTCTCGTACACTTTAACCTGAACCAACTCGATATCTGCACCCGCCTCCTTCCAGCCAGCGTGTAAGATCCTTGAGAGGGTAAAGACAATATCTCGTTTATGCGAAGCTTTTATAGATAAAACATCGAGGCTCTTGAAACATTTTATTCAGTTTGAGGACGAGAATCCTTTTCTGCCACACTTGATGTCCAAAGAGCTGCCAGTGTGCGGGCGCTCGTCCACTGGATCTCAGAAGTTGGTCGGACGTTTGAAAGGAATGAAACGACGAGCGCTCGCTACACAGTTTTTGTAACGGATTGGGATATGTTCCATCGTAGCACACTGTACTAGTAGCATAGTCCCCCTCCAAGTTTACTCAAGATGCCTCAGCAACAAGTCCGTCCACGAGTAGCTTCTCTTTGTTATATTGTACTTCTTTCTATCATCCTCGTTCTCCTCTCTCTCGGCAAGCAAAATCACATCTACAACGCAGTACTTCCGATTCACAACTCGACTATCCCTGTCGGCACTCTGTTCTACGCAGGGATGCTGCCAGTGTCTATCACTGCTTCAGTATTACCCCTGGCTCGAATCCCCGCCTTGACCAGGTCTAGCAGGTTCAGCGCCTTATTCTCTTTTGCATATTTCATTGGCATCTGCAAAATATACCTGGCTTTGCTGGATATGAATAGTGTGTCGATTCCTACATGAATGATTTATTGTCAGCTAATCTTACCTTTCAGTCAATATCCTCAGCGGACTCGGCATAGCACTAATGATTGTGTGCATTCTGATCTTCGGCAGAACTCTTGAAGCATTGGGAGTCGACAGTGAACGCCGTGGACATTTCAATATGTTCTATGTCGGCATGCTTGACTTCCTACGAGCTGCACTGAAATTTGTCGCCGATGTTATCGAAATTTTCGGACCTGAGACTCAGAATCAGACGGAGTTACCAGTCTAAGTTGGAGGGGGACAGACTGTCGACGTATTGAAGGTACTATTAGAGGTCTCGATATCAGTATGTTCATTTTTGATGTCAACAGAACTTACCATTGACAATTTACTCGGTCTCTCGTTAGTCCTTCACCACAAACGTCTTGCTAGTCCTTCTTCACCCCGAGCATCTTGCTAGTCTTTCTTCACCTCGAACATCTTGCCAGTCCTCCTTCACCACGAACATCTTGCTAGTCTTTCTTCACCCCGAACATCTTGCCAGTCCTTCTTCACCCCGAACATCTTGCCAGTCCTCCTTCACCA
This sequence comes from Neonothopanus nambi, assembly GCA_003987895.1. Lineage (NCBI taxonomy): Eukaryota > Fungi > Basidiomycota > Agaricomycetes > Agaricales > Omphalotaceae > Neonothopanus > Neonothopanus nambi. Next base: position 139,815 of record RCHF01000010.1, read on the forward strand.
CGAACATCTTGCTAGTCCTCCTTCACCACGAACATCTTGCTAGTCCT